>JAXBDA010003126.1:0-36922 GCA_036023075.1 Gaultheria prostrata | reverse complement strand
TTTTTTCCGGAACAGAATTCATGACGTGACACGGGTTCAACTCCTATCACCCTCTTCATTTTGTTTTTTTTCTCCGGAATAGAATTCATGACGTGACACGGGTTCAACCCCCGTCGCCATCTTTTACTTTTTTCCGGAATAGAATTCATGACGTGACACGGGTTCCACCCGTGTCACCCTCTTCTTTTTATTTTTTTTTTCGGAATAGGATTCATGACGTGACACGGGTTCAATCCGCGTCACCCTCTTCTTTTTATTTTAATTTCCGGAATAGAATTCATAACGTGACACGGGTTCAACCCGTGTCACCCTCTTCTTCTTAGTTTTTTTTTCCGGAATAGAATTCATGACGAGACACGGGTTCAACCCCTGTCACCCTCTTCTTTTTATTTTTTTTTCACGGGTTATACCCGTGTCACCCTCTTCTTCTTTTTTTTTTCGGAATAGAATTCATGACGTAACACATGTTCAACCCCCGTCACCCTCTTTTTTTTTTTTTTCCTGAATGAAAGTCATGACGTGTAACGGGTTCAACCCGTGTCAACCACTTCTTCTTTTTTTTCCGGACTAGATTTCATGACGTGATACGGGTTCAACCCGCGTCACCCTCTTCTTCTTCTTTTTTTCCGGAATTGAATTTATGAAGTTACCCGGGTTCAACCCGTGTCACCCTCTTCTTTTTTTTTTTTTCCGGAATAGAATTCATGACGTGACACGGGTTCAACCCCTGTCACCCTCTCCTTTTTATTTTTTTTCACGGGTTATACCCGTGTCACCCTCTTCATCTTCTTCTTTTTTCCGGAATAGAATTCATGACGTGACACGGGTTCAACCCATGTCACCCTCTTCTTTTTTTTTTTTCCGAAATAAAATTCATGACGTGTATCAGGTTCAACCCGTGTCACCCACTTCTTCTTTTCTTTACGGGGTAGAATTCATGACGTGACACGGGTTCAACCCGTGTCACCCTCATTTTTTAGTTTTTTTTTCCGGAATAGAATTCATGACGTGACACGGGTTCAACCCGGGTCACCCTCTTCTTCTTTTTTTCTCCGGAGTAGAATTCATGACGTGACAAAGGTTCAACCCGCGTCACCCTCTTCTTTTTATTTTTTTTTCCGGAATAGAATTCTTGATGTGACACGGGTTCAACCCGCGTCACCCTCTTCTTTTTATTTTTTTTTCCGGAATAGAATTCATGAAGTGACACGGGTTCAACCGTGTCACCCTCTTCTACTTTTTTTTTTTTCCGGAATAGAATTCATGACGTGACACGGGTTCAACCCCTGTCACCCTCTTTTTTTTATTTTTTTTTCACGGGTTATACCCGTGTCACCCTCTTCTTCTTCTTTTTTTCCGGAATAGAATTCGTGACGTGACACGGGTTCAACCCCTATCACCCTCTTCATTTTGTTTTTTTTCTCCGGAATAGAATTCATGACGTGACACGGGTTCAACCCCCGTCGCCATCTTTTACTTTTTTTCGGAATAGAATTCATGACGTGAAACGGGTTCCCGTGTCACCCTCTTCTTTTTATTTTTTTTTTCGGAATAGGATTCATGACGTGACACATAACCCGTGTCACCCTCTTCTTCTTCTTTTTTCCGGAGTAGAATTCATGACGTGACACGGGTTCAATCCGCGTCACCCTCTTCTTTTTATTTTAATTTCCGGAATAGAATTCATGACGTGACACGGATTATACCCGTGTCACCCTCTTCGTCTTCTTCTTTTTTCCGGAATAGAATTCATGACGTGACACGGGTTGAACCCGTGTCACCCTTTTTTTTTTTTTTTCCGGAATAAAATTCATGACGTGTAAAAGGTTCAACCCGTGTCACCCACTTCTTCTTTTCTTTACGGAGTAGAATTCATGACGTGACACGGGTTCAACCCGTGTCGCCCTCTTCTTCTTTTTTTCTCCGGAGTAGAATTCATGACGTGACAAGGATTCAACCCGCGTCACCCTATTCTTTTTAATGTTTTTTCCGGAATAGAATTCTTGATGTGACACGGGTTCAACCAGCGTCACCCTCTTCTTTTTATTTTCTGTTCCGGAATAGAACTCTTCTTGTTCTTCTTTTTTCCGGAATAGAATTCATGACGTGACACGGGTTCAACCCGCATCACCCTCTTCTTCTTTTTCCTTTTTTTCCGGAATAGAATTCATGACGTCACACGGGTTCCACCCGTGTCACCCTCTTCTTTTTATTTTATTTTCCGGAATAGGATTCATGACGTGACACGGGTATAACCCGTGTCACCCTCTTCTTCTTCTTTTTTCCGGAGTAGAATTAATGACGTGACACGGGTTCAACCTGCGTCACCCTCTTCTTTTTATCTTCTTTTCCGGAATAGAATTCATGATGTGACACTGGTTATACCCGTGTCACCCTCTTCTTCATTTTTTTTTTCCGGAATAGAAATCATGACATGACACGGGTTGTCATGACGTGACACGGGTTCAACCCGTGTCACCCTCTTCTTTTTTTTTTTCCGGAATAAAATTTTGACATGTCACGGGTTCAACCCGTGTCACCCACTTCTTCTTTTCTTTCCGGAGTAGAATTCATGACGTGACATGGGTTCAACCCGCGTCACCCTCTTCTTTTTTTTTTTTTTCTGGAATAGAATTCATGACGTGACACGGGTTGAACCCGCGTCATCCTCTTCCTCTTTTTCTTTGCGGAGTAGAATTTACGACGTGACAAGGGTTCAACCCGTGTCACCCTCTTCTTCTTTTTTTTTTCCGGAGTAGAATTCAGGATTGGACACGGGTTCAACCCGCGTCACCCTTTTCTTTTTATTTTTTTTTCCGGAATAGAATTCATGAACTGACACGGGTTCAACCCGCGTCACCCTCTTCATTTTTTTTTTCCCGAATAGGATTCATGACGTGACACGGGTTATACCCGTGTCACCCTCTTCTTCTTCTTTTTTCCGGAGTAGAATTCAGGATGTGACACGGGTTCAACCCGCGTCACCCACTTCTCTTTATTTTTTTTTCCGGAATAGAATTCATGACGTGACACGGGTTCAACCCGCGTCACCCTCTTCTTTTTATTTTCTTTTCCGGAATAGAATTCATGACGTGACACGGGTTACCCTCTTCTTCTTCTTCTTCTTTCCGGAATAGAATTCATGACGTGACACGGGTTCAACCCGCGTCACCCTTTTCTTCTTTTTCCTTTTTTTCCGGAATAGAATTCATGACGTGACACGGGTTCCCGTGTCACCCTCTTCTTTTTATTTTTTTTTCCGGAATAGGATTCATGACGTGACACGGATTATACCCGCGTCACCGTCTTCTTTTTATTTTCTTTTTCGGAATAGAATTCATGACGTGACACGGGTATAACCCGTGTCACCCTCTTCTTCTTCTTCTTCTTTTTTCCGGAATAGAAGTCATGACGTGACACGGGTTCAACCCGTGTCACCCTCTTCTTCTTCTTCTTTCCAGAGTAGAATTCATGACGTGACACGGGTTCAACCCGTGTCACCCTCTTCCTCTTTTTTTTTCCGGAGTAGAATTCAGGACGTGACACGGGTTCCACCCGCGTCACCCTCTTTTTTTATTTTTTTTCCGGAATAGGATTCATGACATGACACGGGTTCAACCCGTGTCACCCTCTTCTTCTTCTTTTTTCCGGAGTAGAATTCATGACGTGACACGGGTTCAACCCGTGTCACCCTCTTCTTTTTCTTTTTTTTTCCGGAATAGAATTCATGACGTGACACGGGTTCACCCTCTTCTCTTCTTTTTTTTCCGGAATAGAATTCATTATGTGACACGGGTTGAACCCGTGTCACCCTCTTCATTTTGTTTTTTTTCCGGAATAGTATTCATCATGTGACATGGGTTCAACCCGTGTCACCCTCTTCTTCTTCTTTGTTTTCCGGAATAAAATTCATCACGTGACACGGGTTCAACCCGTGTCGCCCTCTTCATTTTATTTTATTTTTCCGGAATAGAATTCATGACGTGACACGGGTTCAACCCGTGCCACCCTCGTCTTCTTTTTTCTTTTTTTCTTGAATAGAATTCCTGACGTGACACGGGTGGAACCCGTGCACCCCCTTCTTTTTATTTTTTTTCCAGAGTAGAATTCATGACGTGACACGGGTTCCACCCGCGTCACCCTCTTCTTTTTATTTTATTTTTTTCCTGAATAGGATTCATGACGTGACACGGGTTCAACCCGTGTCACCCTCTTCTTCTTCTTTTTTCCGGAGTAGAATTCATGACGTGACACGGGTTCAACCCGCGTCACCCTTTCGTACGGGTTCAACCTGTGCCACCCTCTTTTTTTTTTCCGGAATAGAATTCATGACGTGCAATGGGTTTAACGACATAGTATTCATGACGGGTCACGGGTTCACCCTGTGGCACCCTCTCTTTTTTTTGTTGGCGTTCCGCATGTTTAATCTGTGGCACCTTTTTTTTTTTTTTCCTGAAATCTAAGAACTGAGAAAATATTGTGTTTCATTGGAACGGCATAGTATTCATGACGTGCTCGGGTTCAACCTGTAGCACCTTCTTTCTTTATTTTTTCTGGAATAGAATTCATGCCGTGCCACGGGTTCAACCAGTGGCACCCTCTTTTTTTTCTGTAATAGAATTCATGACGTTCCACCTATTGAACCCGTGGCACCCCCTTTTTTTTTTATTTTTCCGGAATAGACTTCATGACGTGCCACGGGTTCAACATGTCGCACCCTCTCTTTTTTTCGGAATAGAATTCATGACGTGCCACGGGTTGAACCCGTGGCACCCTCTTCTTATTTTTTTTTTCCATAATAGAATTCATGACGTGCCACGGGTTAAACCTGTGACATTCTCTTTTTATTTTTTTTTTCGGAAATAAAATTCATGACGTGCCGCGTGTTCAAATCATGGCACCCTCTTTTTATTTTATTTTTCCGGAATAGAATTCTTAACGTGCCACGGGTTCATCCCGTGGCACCCTCTTTTTTTTTCTGGAATAGAATTCATGACGTGCCACGGGTTCAACCCGTGGCGCCCTCTTTTTTTTTTTTTCCGGAATAGAATTCATGACGTTCCACGGGTTCAACCCATGGCACCCACTTTTTTTTTCCGGTATAGAATTCATGACGTGCCACGGGTTCAACCCTTGACACTCTCTCTCTGTTTTTTTTTTCGAAATAGAATTCATGACCCGTGGCACGTCATGAATTCTACTACTTGAAATTTGCAAATGCTCTTATACCATTGTTGCATACAAAAAATTCAACTACTTGAAATTTGCAATTGTTCTTGAGGATTTTCATTTTTTTAAATTATTTTATGGTAAAGCTTAAGGAATAATTCTCAATGTAAGTAATGATAATTATTCATCGTTGAGAAGCTTACCAAGTATGAGAGAATTAGTAATAACTACTGTAATCAGTACTAACTACAAATCACTAACATTTGGATTCATTTATTTTGTTCAATTAAAAAAAAAACAATATGTACCTTTTTTTGTACTCTCTCTCAGTCCCATTGCGACTTTTAAAAAATGTTTTCCTGGAAATATTTTTTTAAACATTTCTATGCCGTTCAAAAGTACTTACTAGAATTTTTTGATTGGTGTAAAAAGAAGTTGAAAATTTTACTCCAAAAGTACTACTATAATGTCAAAATTACACGGTCTCCGTATGGACGGAGGTAGTTTTTTTCTTTTTTTTGCAAAGGCAATATTGGTACACTTGAACTACTCCACACCATAATGGAGCCTGGAGAAAGAAAAGTATACAAGCTGGGGCTCACTAGGTTATTGCTTACCAACCCATCGTAGTGAACTAGTCACATAATGCCTGCGCGTGAGCGAAAACGCGAATGCGAGTGTAAAAGCGTCTTACTAATCACATCTCAAATTACCAAAATTTACGAGTGGAATGATTGAGAGTGGGAACACAGAGCATGTTGAAGGATTATGTGACAAACAGAGCCGGCTTAAAGGGTAGGCGGAATTAAGAAGCAAACACTTCAGGCCCCCGAATTTTGACCAGATTAATTAGGGGGCCCATACGTTTCAAACTCTCTATATATTACTAAATCCCCTTCTATCAAAACAGACCAAACCATTGGTATCAATGGCATGGGAGCCAGCCTAACTTGTACAACGTCTAGTGTGTCTTGGAGTGGGATTCCTTAGCCTTTAGTGAATTTTCTTAATTTTATTTTTCCTTTTTCCTCTTGGACGAGAAAAATTATATACATTCATCACTGTTTCACTAATTTTGGAATGTAACATAATCGGAAAACAATCTCTAAGTGACCCTTATTGCAGTTGATTTAATTCTTTTGTTACAAAAATTAAAAAAGTCAAATAGTCAAGCGAACTAGCATAATCCTATAATTTTTTTAAAATAAACTTAAGAAAAGGATCTAATTTTGGAATGTAAGATATGGATCTTGTGAGCATACTTTATTATTTTGAAATTTTTTCATCTATTTAAGTAAATGTTAGTATCTTGTAATAGTTTTTGTTTCGAAAATACTAAGGGCCCTAAGTTGGGAGTTCGCTTTTGGCAGAGCCGGCTTATAGATTTCGGAGGCCTAAATCGAACTTATTAAACGAGGCCTACCCTATATTTCGCATACAAAAATTGGTCAATAAAGAGTCTTTATAAAAACCACTGCAAAAATTTACCATTACAAAATACAAACCTAGAGTTATCCAAAAATAAACAACCATGCACTACAATATTTCAAAATCTGTCATTTGACAATTGCCACCGCATGAATTTTGGGACTCAAATTTGAATTGGGCCATTTTCTGTATGGTGGGTTTAAACAAAAATTATATTGGGTCTAGTATATATACATAGGGTTCCTAAATAATTGGGGGCCCTAAAATTTTGAATTTTTTGGGGGCCTAAATCCCAGGGTTCATCAGATTTGGGTCTAAGCCGGTTCTGGCTTTCGGCCCCAAAAATCTGGAGCCGGGACTGGTGACAAAGGTCATGAACGAAGTAACAACCACAAAGCATCACTTTTTTTCATGCTATGGTAGTTTCTTTTTTGTTTTTGGTGGTTATTGAAAGTTGTTTTGGGTCACCATATGTGTCACTCGAAATTGATGCTTCGCCAGAAACAACTAAGCCGTTTGATCATGCCAGAAGTTAGTTTGCTCCAAAAATGTCATGCAAGGAGGAAAGCATGATCAACTTTTAAGGTGGATTATGAGGGAGGTAACTTGTTCGGTTGGGTTTTTAAAACCCGGTTTTTAAGACCTTTTTAAGAATTGGGTTTTAAAAGTTGGTCCTCTCCCTTTGACGGGTGGGCCTCCTTTTTTTCCGGTAAAGGTACTCTTTCATTAAAGCTCAAACCAAGATTTATACACCACATCCTGAAAGGAAAAACCAAAAAGATCTAGCCGCCACTAAGGCTTATGCTAGAACCACTAGAAAAACAACAAGCAACAGGAAACAAATCATTCTAACAACAACAAAGGATAAAAATATTTTCGTCGAATCCTATCGCGTATTATTAGAGGAAAATATACTGAAATTTGATATTAATAGTATCAATCACTACTTGAACATTTATCCTCAAAGAGTGACCCAATTTCCTCCAAACTCTTCCCTTTTGTTTCTGGCAAAAAGAAGTAAAAGAAAATGGTAGCTACTACCATAATTCCCCCAAGCACAAAAAACACTCCCCCAAATGAAATTTTCTTGGCAATGGTAAGAAAAGTCATTGCCACCACCCCGCTCACCAACCGGTTCACCGACACCGCCAGGCTCGAGCCCTGGGCCCGCAACCGTATCGGGAAAATCTCCGACGAGTACACCCAAGTAATGGGCCCAAGCCCAATCGAGAAGAACGAGACATCGGCACACACGGCCACCACGCACAATGCGATGGCCCATGAAGGCTTGTGGGCCGAGTGCTCCAGATACTTTGAGCCCAGGCCCAACCCAGTTAAGGAAATGGCCATTCCAGTTGTGCCCAATAGCAATAGTGGCCTTCTTCCAAATTGGTCCAGAAACAGAGCTGAGACCAATACAAAGAAAGTCTTGACTAACCCCATTATGACTGTAACCCCGACGAGTTCCTTACGGTGGCGGATTCCGGCGGCCTTGAACACCTCCGGCGTGTAGTAAACCACCGCGTCGTTGCCGGATGCTTGCATGAAGAAGTTGATTCCGATGGCGGCAAGCAGAATCCGCCTTGTGGGCCTACTGGGCCGGATCAGCAACTCCTTCCAAACCCCTTGCCCATTCCAAGATGAATTTTCTCCAATCATTTCTGAAGCATATCATGTTTGGTGTGTTAGTAAGAGATTAATACCATTCTATTTTTCTTTTTTTGAGAATAACTCAATTGTCCGGGCCAACTTACATGCACCTCAATTAATTCTGAGACCAATCTCACCGTCCTCTAGCGAGAATCAAGAATCAAGAGATTAATATAATTGCCATAAAATGAGATTCCAATGAAACTAAAACACTACCTGAAGCAGATTTCGCGATTTCTTCTAGTCGGATTTCCGCTTCTTCTTCACTATTGGATGTTCTCATCAAAACTTGCCTCGCTTCGCTTAATCGGCCTCTCATGACAAGCCATCGTGGAGACTCCGGCATTGCCATGACGCCACCGGCTACAACTATCGCCGGAATCGCTGCCAAGCCCAGCATTAGCCGCCAGTTAATATTTTCTGGTAGACCTGAGAGTGCGTAGTTGAAGATATACCTGTTGAGAACATATAATAAAGTACCACTGTCTCTAACCAGCCACTTCAAATTTTAAATAAGTTGGTATAAGATTTAGAGCAAGCTATAGATTCTGTATTCAAATTTCACCTGTATCTAATAATCAAATTTCTTGCTAGTGTTTGGCCCCCGTGTGGAGAAGAGTCGGCCACCCGCTCACCACGGCGCTGTCGGGCCAAAGGCGAACTCTGGGTTTTCCGGCCATATATTGTTAGGGGCAAAAAATAAATACTTCCTCCGTCTCAAATTGCTCGCACCTTTTGGACAGTAGCGCCACACAAGAAGTGCCACTCAAATAAGTCACTCAAAATCACACGAATAAAATAATTTAAAAAGTTTGCCAAGGTGCAAGATTTTGAAATAGGGATACGTCTTGTGTATTGTTTCGTTCATTTTATAAATTGTGTCGGGATATGTATCGCATACAATATTTTGAAAATCGGACCGTTAAGCTAACCGGAAAAGTGACCGAGTGGACGGGTCACCAGTTCAACCGCGGTCGAACCGGGCCGGGTTGAACCGTTACACCATATCTATGTCAAAAATATAACACCCCTCTTGAGCATCACATGCAGTTATAAAGGCATGAGAAGCACCAATTGCTAAGTCCGTATGCCTTCATGCGTATGAGGTTGGCTGCCACGTGCCTCCAAAGCCGGCTTTTAGGCATTAATGAGGCGGCTGTGGAATTTTTTGTACGCGAGCCAGTTAAAAATTTAACCGGTCCGGTTCAACAAATCCGCCAACGGTTTGGCGGTTCAACCGTCTTCTTTGAACGATTTTTAAAAATTAGGCCGGTTTTTAAAAAATACCAGTTATTTAGTTAGTCCAGACCGGTGATTAGTCCGGTTTTTGGTTTTACCGGTTGAACCGGCTGGTTCAGTCGGTTTTAAAAACACTGATCGCATATCGTAAGATACGTTAACTATAATTAATACACAACTAAAACGTACTTATACCTAATAGCAATAACAAATTATGCATATATTTCAAAGAAAAAGTTTTTTAAAAGCAAATTTTCAAATATATGAAGTGTGATCTATTACATTGAGGCTTTCTGCTGCCTTAGTCGTGAAAGAAAGAAGAGTTCTTGTATGATTCAGGAAAAACAAAATCAAATGTATTTTTCTTCTATTCAAGCCCTACATTGAGGTTGGATTTCTTGCAAAATTGTTTAAATGTTAAACAACTTCGATCAATGTGTTTGGGATTTCGCTTCCCAATATAAGGTCTGATTTTTGCCCAATATGTATCGTATTGTAAGATTTCTATACAAAAAGGATACAGGGTGTAATAGATATCGTTTTTCGATGGAGACAATACGAATGGTAGGATATATATCTTCATATTGAGTATTTAGGTTTTTAACAACAATGCCAAGGGGCTCAAAGTTGGATTCCCGGGACAAATTTTACCGGACGGAAGGAGTATTAGATCCAAAATAAGTTTCTATTAAATGGCTCCAATTTCAGGAATATAATGATGGGAACTATAGCCAAAGGTCGAATTTCAAGAAAGTGTTGAAAACAGAAGAAATAAAAGTTACCCGAGTAGAATTCCAATATTGATGAAGACTTCAGGGAGAGACGTGAGGAAGCCACGTGTCATGGCCGGAGATATCTCGGCGGTGTACACCGGAGCGATCATGAGGGAGTACCCGACGCCGATTCCGGCGACCACCCTTCCGGCCATGAGGAATGGGTATGATGGGGCCAGACCCATTAGGAGTGCTCCTATAAAAAATGTGGCTGCTGCCAGGACAATGGTGTAGCGGCGGCCAATCCAGTCGGAGGTCTTGCCGGCGGCGAAAGATCCGATCAGTGAGCATACGTTCAATGAACCCACTAGAATCTCCACTTGGGTGGATGAGATTTTGAGATTGTCCTTGATGTATAGCACTGCTCCACTCATCACCCCAATATCTGCACATTTTAGTATCAAATTAAGGGCTGTTCTACAAAACTAATTTAAAGGAAAAACTGATTTATCGTGCTTTACGCTTTACGAGACAGGTAACTCTCTCACAACTCATTACCTCTTTTATACTCAATAAGCCAGTTCCACTACTGATTTATTCAATTTAAATCAGTTTGTTGTACATGGCCCGGCCATATACTTGCAAATTTAAATGTACAATTATACATACAAGGTGACTCTGTTTTGCAGTTTTAACAAGAATATGATTACCGAAAATTACTTCCTCTCTTCCAAATTATTGCTTCTGTTCAGATTTCGATACAATGTTTAAACTCTTCGTATCCTTCAATCTATAATATTTTTAGAGATTTTAAAAACTTTGTATACTAAAATCAATTGAGATATAGCAAATAAGATCCATATTGAACATAAAATACGTCATAGATTGAAAGATATGAATAATTTAAAATTTGTATCGAAATCCGAACAAGACCAAGACGGAGGGAGTACCATCGAATAGAAATAGAAAAAAAAATCTTCTTATAAGAACGGAGGGAGGAGGGTGAATAAAATTGCAGTCGGAGAGAGGAAAAGAAGAAAGCGACAGAGATGGAAACTTTTACCATAACCCAAGAGAATGGAATTAGTAGAAGCCAATATAGCGCAAGCCAGAGCATATTTGTTAAGAGGAGTTCTTGGTTGGGAAGAAGAGGAGCCTTCGTTTGGCGGCAATTCATCAATCTCAGGGTTTAATTTCTCCATTTGAGTGGAGTTTTTCTAATACCAGAATCCAGTGCTTCTTCTGCTGGTTTTACGTGGAAGGATTCTCGATCATCGTCTGTCTGTGACTCTGTGGGCTAAAAAAGCCACGGTTTTTAGGGTTCCAATCGGTGAATGACTGAACGTAGTTAAGGGGTTTGTTTGGTTTTGGATGATCATGTGATTCCCATGGAATTCATAGATGCGTCCACTACATTGTCTTTTACTATAAGCCAATTTTATCCTTATCCGTGCTACAGGATCTCGGATCCATTTACATAGGGCTCTGTTTGGAATATCGGGCCCAAATATGATTATACTACCATTTTGGTGTCTCACGCTAACGATTGACTGTTAAATTTGTTTAACATATGGGTCCTTCAAAAAAATCAGTTTATTCTGATATTGATAAGGATTGGATTAATCAATCCAATTTTTTGTCATTGTCAATCCAATTGAGGAAAATAGATCAAACATTGAATTTATCCGAATGAGATAATTTCTTACAAAATTATTTAAAAATATGTTTCAGACAAATTGAACAGCTCCCATTGTTGGTGTGGTATCCCGAAGTGGATCTCACATAAGTATTTTTGGTAAATATCTGTTTGATTGATTTCCTTAAAGTTCATTTAGTTTCTATTTTGTCTCATCAGATAAATCAATATGCAGAGTAAACCAATGGATAAACTTGGTGTCTTCCAATTTCCACCATTTTATGCGGAAGATCACTATTTCTTGCTAAACGGAGAACAAAATGGAACTTTAATTTTATTCTAAAGCTAAAAGTCAGATTTTCCAAAAAAATTAAATAAATTGGAAAATTGCAGTGTGGGCCATTTTCAGATTTAATTTTATTCTAAAGCTAAAAGTCAGATTTTCAGAGCTAAAAGAAATTGTTGCCAAAACGTTAAATTAAGTGTAACATTAAAGTTTTGACTCATTTTATCCTCTCAACCTCTTGACTTGAACCAAAAAAAAAAAAAAAAGAACCTGTCCACTTGATAAAGAAAAAAATACTCATGAATATACCCACTCGTAGATAATCTAGAGATAAACACAAAATCAGAAGTTGCTTTTGGATTTTTATCGTGTATTGGGCTCAATCAGAACTAGTGTTAAATGGGTCAAAATGAATTTTAATTGGTCTTTTCTAAAAGAAAATTCTAAAAAAAAAAACCTAATGGGCTAATGTTAAGGTTTAAAAAGTGTGTTAAAATGTATGAAAAATGTAGAAAAATATGTTTAAATGTATTGAAAAGTGTAAAATGTGCACTGTTGTAAATTCACGTTTTTTTTTTTTTTTTGACATATGATATACATCAGCAGATGTTAAGCATAAAAGTTAGCGTGTTACAAACTAAAGGGAATTTTAAGTTTCTCCATAAAGTCGAACCCCAGATCTCTCTCTTAAAAACCAAGGGGTACAAGTACAATCAAATGGGTTAAGAGCCACATTTCTTAAATTCACATGATTAAAGACCAAAAAAAAAAAAGGGAAGTGATATTGGCACTCTCCTTTTTTCTAGTGGCACTCACTTTTTTTGTCTTTATTAGGGAAAATTACCTTTCGACTTTATGAGTAGAGACAAAAATGGGAGTATCAATAGAGATAAGGGGAGTGTCAATATCAATTCTCCAAAAAATACTGCAATAGTATGTCAATGAGTGATCTGTTTGAACCATAGTTATCAATCTCGTACCGGTCAGCGTACCGTTTTCTCTATTGGGACGATCCGTATCGGTACCTGATCGTACCTCAATACCGTTTCTGATTTATCGCAGTAAAATGTTTAGGTATATTAAATATACTCATGCATTAATACAAAATGAACTCCATGATTAATACTGGTTCCAATAACAAATTAACATGATTAATACAAAACGAACTCCAAATTTGGTTAAAATACCATAAAATTCATGTTTT
Source organism: Gaultheria prostrata (assembly GCA_036023075.1). NCBI lineage: Eukaryota > Viridiplantae > Streptophyta > Magnoliopsida > Ericales > Ericaceae > Gaultheria > Gaultheria prostrata. The sequence goes on along the minus strand of JAXBDA010003126.1, from coordinate 23,597 downwards.
TTTTTTCAAAAGAAAAAAAAATACAGTAGTTTGTGTACCGTCTGAGATTCTGAGACAAGGCCGGTACAAGCCGGTACGCCTGGTATCGACTGATATTGGCCTTTATTTAAGCTTGTACGGAACACCAAGGTTTGTGTAATGATTTACCGGTACGGGACGAGATTCATAGCACTGGTTTGAAGCCAACAAAATTCTCCATAGTCCAATCAAAATTCGAAAAGAACTTCGTCACTCTTCTAGCAATTACAATCACAAGACATAAAAGTTGACAAAAGTTTGTTGGTTGGTTGATTTTTCTGATCAGAAAAAAAAAATTACTCCTTTCATCGCGAATGTCTTTTTCATTTACGTGCATGCGTGCTATTTAATTGTAACTGATTATATCTTTTAATCTATAATAATATTTTTTACAATTTTAAAAATCTTATTTTATAAAACTCGGCAACAACTATCAAACGAGATCCATATTGAATATATGCAACATTATACATTTAAAAATATAAATAATTTTTTGAGGTGTCGTGAATAGTTAAATTGGACAAGAAATTTGGGACGAAGGGAGTACTATTGACAAAATTGTTGCTCTCTTTTTCATGATTTACGTAGTCCCGTTCCACAAACTGATTTAAACTCAATAAGTAAAAGAAATTGGTTTAAATTGGCTTGTTGACTTGATGTGTTGTGAGATAGTGACTTGTCTCCTAAAGTGTAATAAGTCAGTTTTGAATTTTAGGTATGTTTCGGCCTAATAAGTCATTTTGACCTCTCTTTTTTGTCTTCATTTGATTTTTTTCGCAGTTATTAGTTTTGCATTAAATTTTTGTGTATTATTGGTTCGTCTCGACGATAGAAATCTAAAATGGTAAAAAATTATGATCAGAATTCTCAATTTTTTGAATAAAATAAAAAAAAAGTGTGAAAATCTGTCTTTTTAACTTATTTTCTTCTTTATTAAAAAAAATTAAGCTTGGATCATAATGTTTTACTTTTTTTTATTTCTCTCGTCGAGACAAATCAATAATACACAAAAAGTTAATGAAAAACTAATGACGAAAAAATAATTCAGGTGACTTATTGTTCAGTTTTATGGAACAAGCCCTCATTAAAGTAAAACTAAACTTCTTTGAATCACTTCTTAATTTCTTTTTTTTTTAAAAGGTGAGGTTAATTCTGGGAAGGTTGCATAACGATGTATTTAATTCATATATAGCTTATTGAACTTTTGACTCAACTAAAGGCTTATAACTTGGCGGTTATCTCCTGATCCTCTCATAAGCAAGATCGCGGTTCGAGCCTTCACAGAGACATTTGGAGTTTAGGCCTATGGATAGCTTCTAGGCGTTTGAAGTTTAAAGCTATGGATAGCTTCTAGACTCACTAACTCCCCCGCTAACCCCGCATTTCGAATGGCCCAAAAAGAAACAATTTTGACTCCATTAATAATTTAATACTGTTAGAGAGAGAGAGAGAGAGAGCGCAAAATCAAAAGGCTTACCAGGTCGTCGCCTGAGAGATTCGAACTCTCGCGGGGAAACCCCATGTACTTAGCAGGCACACGCCTTAACCACTCGGCCAAAGCGACGTTGTGACAACAGCAGTTCAATTAAAACTATTTATAAATTGGTTGGGCTAATGATTAGTGACCCAAGACGCGGGGCTAGGTGGTTATATTTGTCATTTTAGGACAAGCCCAGTAGCCTGGGCAAAAATTGAACAAAAAAGCCTAGGGCTGCTCAAAAAAACCGGTGAACCGTGAATCTGGTCCGAACCGATTCGTGCATTTTGGATTTTAACCGTGAATTAATGTCCGGACACGGATTCAAAAAATAAAAAACCATGACTCGCGGTCCGGACACGGATTTTGATTTTGAAACCGTGGATTAACCGATCCAGACTGTGAGATTTTTATTGTATATAATTTTTTAAAAATAAATATATAAGTATAGATAAATAATTTTACCACCTTTATAATATTGACAATTTGATATTTTGATGTGGAAGGTTATAGCCTACTGTGTTTGGAATTCTAAATGAATCTTCGGTATTATTTTTTGGCTATCTATTTTAATTCCATAATGTTCAAGTTTAGATTTGTTCAATTAATTTGTTGGAATGTTTAATAAACTTTCATTATTTATTTCCAATGACTACTCTTTCTATTTTCTTCTTGATGCTTTATATTATCATCTATTAACTGTACTAGTGAAGTGTTTGTTTCAAATGTTGAGTTTGGATTTTTAAATGAATTGATGATTTCTTTTAGAATAAGTTGAAAATCCGTGGATAAATCCGGAACGGATCCGTGACTCGCGGATCGGATTAGAACCGAACCGTGGGACTTTTGGATTGGACACGAATTCTATTTTCAAAAAACCGTGACTCGCGGATTAGGATTGGATTCATGCCGATCCGGACCGTGAGCACCCCTAAAAAAGCCTAATGAACAGTGCACATTTTTTGGTTTAACTACTTACATTTCTTTCAGCACTCGAATAACTATTTAACCTCTCATCTGTTAAAATAATATTTTTTCAAAGATGGGTGAATAGTACCTCAACAAAAGTGGAGAGATTTGTTGAGGTACCGTAGACAAATGGAAAAAAACCTAGGATTTTACCTAAGCTGTTGTAGTTTTGTTTGTACCTCAACAATAGTGGTTGTTTCTTGGGCTTGCCCTCTCAAATGAATAGCTAAAATTGAATTGCTAAATGGTAGTTTTTGATAAAAATGGGACTCATTTATAGATTGATAAATACTCCTACTTATTGAGTGGGTGGCCACTCCAATAAACTAGTTAAATTTTGTTACTTATGGCAAAAAAAATTTACTACAGAAAAAAGAAGCACAACAATGACAATGACAATGACAAAAGGAAATGGTCAACCTACCCTATCGACAAGCTTTAATTTAACAACAAATATCTAATTTAGTTGTAAATCCCTTTCTCCACGTTATCTATGATGTTGTTGCAATTGCTATGTAATTTTTTTTTTTATAACCGGTTCTCCGGTCGAGCTTGCGCACCTTGATTAATTCTGGGGCGTTGGAGGTAACGACCGGACGCATAACCCCTAATGGCCCAACAGTTTGCTGATAAGGGGAATCGAACCTAAGATCTTAGGTGGGAGCAAATCTCTAAATCCCAAGGCAAAACCACTTTGTCAGCCCCTCGGGTTAACAGCTACGGAATTTTGAGCAACTCGTGCAACACCTCTATTATTTTGAAATCTCAAGCAACACCTATATAATTTTGAACCAAGACGTTTTATCCCGAGAAAAACTTATCGGAAGCTGAACCCGAAAAACTTAAAAGGTGGCCAATTGAGCCATAGGATCATGGGCCAATTTAATGAGTCCATTGGAGTTAATTTTAACCATTCACACTAACGAGCAGTTTATAGGGTCCATTGGAAGCTTCTATTTTTAATAGAAACAAGCTTTTTAATAAATCAAATTTCTTTGTGCAGCACCTGTGAGGGCTCACCAGCGTTGTACCCATGCAACGCAAGAAATGTTTGCATAGAATGTAGAAACATTTCATGGTGTATGCAATTGATTTGCGATGCAAAGATAAGTCTTAATTTAACAATTCACGTGATAAAAAAAAAAAAAAACTATTTTTGTCATAACTACCAAAAATGAAAAATATATGGGTTCGCCAAATTATTTGTGGGTGACTTCCCTCAATTAACATAATTTCAGATCAAATCAAATTAGAATGCAATTCCCCCTTAGTATAAACACTATTCGCTTATGATTTAAGTTTTCTTGATTCATACAGATTCCCTCCCTGCGTACATTGTCATGAAAAGTGATGCAGAAACATTTTGTCTGATTAAAAATATAAAATTGATCAGATTTCTTTTTCCGTAGTCTCATTTTGTTTGCCCTTTTTCTGAATTTATTCCATTAAGTATTTTCGTCAATAAATTTCTGCTACTCTTATTGATAGGTTGCGGAAAAGTTGAAAAACAAAGTAGTAATTCACATATATATGTTATTGTCGATCCCATGAGAGACACAGTCGTTGAAAACAACAGAGCTTACATATCCAGAATCGTTACCCAGAAAGCGAAATCTGTTCAGTTTCTAGGCAATTTTTTGGGTGACTGTTCAGTGTAGTTAGCATTTTCCCGTTGAAAATGGCAAGCAAGATCGAAGGAAGTACAAAACTATCGTTACATGTACAACAAAAGACAAGCATCCAACAATTCACTACGTTCTGATTTAATAAAAACATGAGATTTTATAAACCCATAAAGAGTATCACATTACCTGTGCACCATTGAAATACTGAAAAATCTCCGAACAAAAGTCGGAGATCCAGTTCACGGCAGTTCCAAAGAAAACCTGCCACAACCAGAGATCGAAAGCTAATGCAGAGGAAAATATGAACAGTGCCAGAGTCTGATAACGGTCGAATGGCCACCCAGAAATTTCTGCCATTGTTTTTAAAAACGGAAGGGAACTGCTGTTTACGTTCTGCTTCTTTATGGACCACGCTGTTATCCACTTCACCCGGGTAGGGGTGAAGTTGAATTCCTCTCTTAACCGCCTCCCCAAGTCCGGCATGTGTCCACCGCCATAAAGTATGGCAATCTTGTTGTGGCCTTCCTCCATTGCTCTTCGGAGCGTTATTGTTGCAGCTAAGTTCCTCTCACCAATCATAACAGATTCCGCCTCCATTTCACTAGTCACCGCCACTAACCTACACAATTCATGGAATTCAATGGATATGAAAAGAGCTTCCTCAGAAAGTGTTTTAGCAAAACTAAAGACACTACTAAAATATTCAAATTACATCGTGAAACATTTGAAATGTCAAAATTCATGCAGTTGCAAAATCACAAAAATATTACTAAGCAAAATAGACAGTTCTATTAGTACAGGCATATCTTCAGGGAAAATATAATTTGTTAGGTCAATAAACCATGACTCCACGAAACAATGTAAAACAAGAACATGCTCAAAATTTGACGACCCAAAGTGAAAAAATGCAGCTGCCAGAAAAAATTCTCACCAAAACATTGAAAGCGAAATAGGCAGTCCTATAACTGAGGGCCAAGACCACCAATCAACAAAAAAGAAAACTCAAATGGACCTTGGTCATCCAACTCATATTTGTATTCGAATATGTAGATCTTCTGGGAACATCATTGGTTGGGTCTCAATCAGACAATCACTGCTGGAAGATAATTTAAAATGATGACATGCTTACGTTCCATTGGTCTGGACTCTGGATATTGTAACCAACGATTTCCTCGTTCTTAACCACTGGGTACAGAAAATCTAGGAAAATGTTTGTAACCTTGCTGTATGATAATAGCAGACAACTTGTATTTGGGAATTTATATCTGAGCCAAAGACCCACAAAGACTATGAATCATTGCACGCTTATACTCAATGCAAAGCACTTGAAATATAAAGCATCAACCATTAACACCACCATTTCCATCTAAAACAACCTTCCGTGTACTTACTCAGAAGCCATACTCTTTGCGAGGAAGACCTTCAGAGCAGTACTAAAATCCAACCTGGACAAGGCTTCTAACTCTGGATATTTTGATGCCTGACTTTCCGCATTAAAGCAAACACTTTCAATTAAGAGAAGTCCAATGAGAGGCATAGGTAGAAAACGAGAAGCCCACAAAAGCTTGGATCTCCAAGGACCAAGTTCTTCCATATTTATATCAGGCTCCAACATGGCATCCTCCAACATGGCCTTGGTTGATCTACTTGTCATATCCCTTGCGAAGGAAAACATGTTCTCACCCTTTCGGCTCTGAAAGAAATGGATAATACCATAATGAATGTCATTGACATAAACAATGATGTTCATGAATACCTACTCAAAGGAGGGCACCACACTGAAAACTGTTTTTCTAACTGCCCCTTCCTCAAACGAAGAAGGATCAACAAAACACCCCTTTCAGGTAGCTTTCACTTGAAAGCATCCCATGATATAATCGGATTAAGCCCTTCCATACTTGGTAAGAAACAGCTTGATCATCACAGAGGAGCAAAGTTGAGGGACAACCTAGTCCTTTCAGTATAGCTTAACCTTCAAGCTCTCAAACAATTATAACAACAACATGGATGTATCAAGATTGAATTAAACAATCATCTCAAGTAAAAAAGTCGGGCATCATGAGAATATAGTACAAAAATATGAAGAAGGACAAAGATAAGTATAACCTGAAGGTACTCAAAGGTTTCATAGTCCAGATCTGCATGATACCAACCCTCAGTCTGGTAGTCAAGACAGTCTAATTGAAAATCAAGCATAAGCGCTCTAGCCATCAGCCGCTGAATGCATCCAATAATATCAAAGCCCCGTTTGGGTAAAAATTTGAGCTTTTTCATGCCACTAGGACTTTGTCTGCCCTTCAAAGCCGACTTGCTAGCCACCATCTCGTAAAGCACACAGTCATAGGATTCAAGTTCCTTCTGAAGGGTTGCAAAATATCTGAATTAAAGACAGAAGGTCAAGCAAAAAAGTAACATTAAGAAACTCAATACTGATAGAGAAAGATTCCATAAGATCATTTTCTTGATAAGAAACACACATGTAAAAGAAAAAGCACAAAGCTAGATCTAAGTCACAAACAGTGCAACTAACGGCCACTGTAAACAGCCGGGGAGCGGGATAAGGAACAAAATAAAAGGATTACTTTCTCAGCATATAAAGACGCATATGAATGCATATATACAAATTATGCAAGCAAAAATAGTGACTACCACCAGTGGTTTGAAGCAAAGGATTACTTTCTCAGCATATAAAGACGCATATGAATGCATATATACAAATTATGCAAGCAAAAATAGTGATTACCACCAGTGGTTTGAAGCAAATCAAGCTATAGGTGTGTTAGTTCCAAGAAAATATGCCCGCAGCCCGCATAATCCAGGTATTACTTTTATATAATACTTCCTTGTAAACTAAAATCATTAATCATGGACTCATGGCCACGCATGGTTAACAGGGCATCATTGTTCTGAAAAGTTTTAGGACCTCTAAGAAAAGCTGAAACAGGTTGGAAATTGGTAAGAAAACAAACTATAGCCAGGCCGGAAAACATTTGTAAGTAGTAAGCAGAAATTGGGAGTGAGATTTTCCAGCAAAACTAGAAGTTGTGAATGTTCTGATTGATTCAAATGTTTGTGGATCTATACAATATGACATCAAAATGGTTTGGGGAGGCGATTGGCTAATACGCTTCTAGTTGTTCCAGACGCAAGGAAGGTGTAGAAGGGTAAAAACCAATTCCCAAAACTGTGCAACTCTTACCATTGTCCGTATAAACCTGCTCTCTAATTCAGGACTATACCAGGTTGCATCTCAGGCGAATCCTGTCGATGGGGACCAACCTGAATACCCAAGCACGTACCCAGGTCCATCCCACTAGCTTGGCCTCATATGAACATCCCACTGCTCAGATTTGGCTCTTCCGATTTCAATTTCAGGTCAACCAGGACAAAAAAAGGTAAGACATGGGAAGAATAAAATCGTCTTCAACAAAACTCAAATTGGATTTGTTCTGTCCTGTCGATCTAACTTCTATCACAATTTGGAGCACCACCTAGCTCTATAATATGATATCATCTTAAAGCATCCAACTCAAAACCAATTGGCAATGAATGGATAGACCATCCAAGCTCACATAATAGTTTAGGAGGTCATAATTTACTAATGTGGGACAAGCTCTAACATCCTCCATTTTCTCAATTTGCATGCAGGAGTGTCGGTGTCGTGTCCCGTGTCCATTTCAGTAATACTTTAGCTACACTTGTTCATGGCCCACCAAAACTCGGCCCTTGCTTATAATATGTTGCCCAACCAAGACCAGTATCTTCGAATAACTCGTCTAGGTTTAACACCAGTTTGCTGGGTGCAGCAGAATAGGTTTGTTTAGGTTCAACCTACAGCCTAATTACCTTCTTTTCCTTTTGTCTTCCAATTTACTATTCGAGAGGGCCTAAAGCTATGCATCTCTGTATCTGCAACCACAACGTCCACAATAATCGGATACTAATAGTCTAAGAAAACCCATCAACTAACAAATGTCAAGCTAATGACGGTTTTGTCCAACTATGAAGGGTCTCGTAATCCACTCTCACATGGGATAGAGATACACTAAAGCTACTTTTAATACCTGTACGACTTCCATGTCCAACACAGCTTCTAAAGAACCTAAAACAGTTATATCATATTTCTCATCAATGTCTACTCCCGCTTATCGTTACCTACAGAACGAATAAGAGTAACCATGTAATCCCCATTCAATGGAGGGATGAGTGGGAAGGACTACAAACAGACTTAACCTTTGCCAATAAAAGCACACAGTGTCTCCTCTAGAAAGTTGGGTTTGTTGAAATAACGGCCCCCTATACCTCCAAAAATCGAGCAACCTAATGGATGTTATGCCATGGAACCATTCTCTCCGATCAAAGCCGAAAGGCATTGAAGAGTGAAGGCCTTAAGACCCGATTCAATTTCTGTGCTCAGTACATTGCTTCCTCATTCGAAATCCAGAGCATCAGCAATGCACAAGATTATTACCTCCAAGAGCAATTTCAAAGGCAGTGATAACAGATTATGCAGAATTCAACAAGCGAGGTCTTCATTGCTGATAACTTGTAGGTTTATAGTGCACTACTATTGAAGTAGGATCATCGACCTATATTTAAAAGTTGAATCAGCTAACAACTTGGCTATAGAATTTGATTTTCCTCTCTGTATTTTCCATAACTATCGCGATTTCACCCTACCAAATTTTCTATCTTATCGCCCAACATTGACACCTACAGCCGATTCAATTGGAACATAATTCTAGCCGAAGTTCAAAGCTTTGGAGCGGCAAGCGGGGTCTCCTACCAGGATGGGAAATCTTACTCAGAATCTCACTCCTGCAATCCCAAATCAAAATCTTGAAGCAACCTCCCTCCCATCAAGAAAGGAATAGGTTCCCAACTTGGATAGAAACTCTCAAAACATATAACCACAAAAGGGAACAACAAAAAACCTACCAAGCACAAGTAAACATAAAGTAGTGATAAGATACTAGAAAAATGTTAACTGAAATTTGCTCAATTATGGAATATCAACATAGTACCTACTTATATTCAACAATAATATTTGCAGTTAAAATCAATTATGAATTGATACTACTATGAACAACAAAGTAGTAATAAATATAGAGTACCTATATTCATTGTCATTTGTAGATATATGCACCCTTCTACAGACGCTCCAAACCTTAAATACTTATCTATCCATGCGCTCTACCACACCCGCTCCCGTTCCGACGCACCCGCTCACGGCTTGTGCAGCTAAGTTTCGAAGAGGACGAAACAAAAGAACAAGGGAAGAAGAAAACAATTAGAATCACCTAATTATAAAGTATCATTGTCATAATGATCAGCAATGCATCTTTTTCATTTTCCGACGCTTTCAGTTCTGTGGGAGCGTCTATGAGATGGAACTCGAGGGGTCTGGCCAACATAAAAACTCGAGGGGAACTCAGTTCGCCACTTGTTGACAATATTGTAGCACGCATTTGTATCATCACCAATTCTAATAATATCAACAGACCATGAAAGAACCAACTAAAAAGAAAAATTGAAAGTACCAACTCGCACCCAAAAAAAATACAACTATTATACAAAGATAATCCAAGCAGAAAATAGTCGGGCCAAGAGCAAATTGTCATCCAAAAATCAAGTAACAAGAAGACATACTCTCTATCAGCAATGTGTACTGCTGAAACCAAATCAACCTGCACAAACAAATCACACAACACCATCAGAGCCCCAAAGGTAATCCGTAATCCTAGGTAAACCGGTTAATAGCAGGACAAATCAAACCATATGTTAAACCTATTGACTTCAATGAACATGTTACGCACACATACAAAATACCAAAGAGCTACTGACAAGGAGTTGAACCTGAGACAATAGGAGGGAGCCTTCCTAAACGCCCAAGTTACACGCAATGCCAAACATACCAATCCCTTGGAGTTTGCATTTTGTTCCTAGTAACTTATTTGCTACTACTACTTTTGCCGATGCTGGTACATGAATCATTTAACCTTGTTACAAATACATTTGGTGTTAATTAGTACTCCATCCGTGTCGAAAGACGATTGTCCAATCCGTAAAATGAAAACTTAAAAATAATGCATCTTTGTTCGAACAAGTTTCAAACATGTTGCCACTAGTTACTAAATATCAAATATCAACTAGTTCCATTTTGAATTTTATCTTCAAAAAATGCATTTTTTCAAGTGCTTGTTTCGCGGACTGGACAATCTTTTTGGAACTGGGTATTACAACCCATTTCAATTTACTATCCAAACATTGGTCAAATTGTGTACAGTGAACCACAGACATATTCTCCTTGAATCAGAGGCTATTAAAAATTTATACCTGAAGAAATGGTTGGAGAAGAGACCAAGGAAACTTCATCCGGTAAGTAACAATGGACGTCTGCAACTCCCCATCACCTTCACCACCTCCATCGGGACCCACTTTCTTGTACCTCATGAAATCCGCAGCCGAATTGTTCCGCATGAACGGCTCCACTGAACCATCCTCGTCCACCGACGCCTTCGCACGACCTCTGATGCTTCGAATTGGGGGAAAAGAGTAACGGCGCGGGGGACATGGTTTGAAAAATCTAGGGTTTTGTTTGAAAGAATTGAAAGTAGTGGGAGAAGAAGAAGATAAGGGAGTTGAGTCGTTGGGGTAACTGCAAGGTTTGGAACAGAGAATGGACGGAGAAGTACAGACCATAGTTGTCTGTAGAGAGAGAGAGAGAGAGAGAGAGAGAGAGGAGAGAAGAGAGAGAGAGAGAGAGAGAGAGAGAGAGAGAGAGAGAGGATGAGGTGAACCAGATGGTCGGAAATGGCGTTGAGTCTTTGGTTCTGGTTTTCTCTAATGTGCACAGAGTACGAACTACGGAGAAATGGGTACGGTTGGATTTTTTGGGGGTTTTCGCTTGCACGCAATGGGCTCTGTTTCGACAAGAAAGATTTTTTCCCAATTTTTGATCGGCAAAAAAAAATAGTGATAATGCCAAAATTATTTTTATATGTCAAAACTTAAGTACATGAACTACTTTTACTCATATGTTTGGCATTATCACTGCCCCAAGAAAAAATATATTGTACATAAGTTATTTTTGTACTCCTTTTTAATCACTTGAATAGGGTTGCAAACAAGTTTAATTAAGCCAAAATTTAGAATGTTCATGTTCATTCATTAAGTTTTTTAACAAATTCGAGCCGAGCTGAACTTGCTTGGTTTGAATTTAAATTCAAACGTGTTCACGAGCCTTTACAAGTTAAAAATATTAGATATTATGCTATCATACAGGTCTACAACTTATACGTGAAATTCTTATGACATATATACTGTAGGTTCGCGAACTTAACCTAGCTGAATACTGTCTGGTTTAGATTCGGTTAATTTACTAACGAGCCTAAATTGAGGCTCAAATTTGATTCATTTAGTAGTTGAGTCGAACTCAAACGAACCTTACGGAGTCAAACCAACATACATTGGTCACCACATTCTTGGACGTGCACTTCTTTTTTAGTACTAATTCTATAAGAATCCTGGAAATTTTCTCTCTATTCCCAACATTTTTTACAATTTACACCCACTTAAAGTACTCATTCCGTTCCTTTTTAATTGTATAATTTTATAATTTTAATTCAGAAAATGCTAAATAAAGGCCATTGGATTGTGGATAATAACAAAAAAGTATATTGATTTCTGTAAAAGTAAAAGTGGATTGGTATCTGCCAAACTGCATAGATACGTGAAATGTGTATTAAAGTTCTAATTGTTCTTTTCTTTTTTGTGTGTATTATTCTCTCCGGTGGGCGCACGAGTCGGACTGAATTATCCTCTACTTTTACCTATTAGCTGTTTACCCCTTAACGTTTAAAAAGAATAAAATAATAATTGAATAAATTTCTACCCACTAACTTTTCAAATGGACACTTATTATGAAACAACCAAAAAAAATATTACACTCTTATTTATGGATAGATGGAGTAATTTCTTTTAATTCCAAAATGTCCTCATCTTCGACAAGTTCTTAACAAACTCGGGTACTCTATCGTCTCTTAGGGATGGCAAGTCTTGCCGACCTGATCTCGATCGTCCAAATGTGTTTTGGACTACGGCCCAGATTTGAGGGGTGCCGAAGGGTGTTTTCGGTATTTTAACTCCTGTCAAATCTGGGCCGTCCAAAACACGTTTAGACGGCCGAGATCGATCGGCAAGGCCTGCTATCCTTAAGGGACGGCAGAGTCCCCGAATCCATTCTTAGCCTAGGTTAATCTTTTTGTTCACTCGCCCATCAACCGTCAACACCCGCTCCATCGATACACAACCACTCCACCATCATGGATGCCACCTAATGATCTCTGAGTTTTTTCCATACAGAGAAGAAATTCAATTAATCCAATTGCCCACGAGTCCGGTAGTGAATTCCCAAGGTATCATAGAATTGAAGTCTCACTGTAAGAAAACGGAGAAGTCAAAATAGTAGATGTATACAAAATCACTTTTGGAAAAAATCAACTCCCCTTTATGATTGCCTATCCCTACTATATATAAAGAGAGTTTTTCTCAGTTTTGGTACGACGATATGACCAAAATGACCCCACCACCGTCTAAAATTTAATTTTAGAGAAACTAAATTGTAAATGCTTTGGGGAAAAAAGCTCTGACCCGTTTTCCAGCATGAATAATCTAACTTATTTAATGTATATTTCTCAAAAAACTAATGAATGGTGTTTGTTAACAATAATAAATAATCAATTATTTGGGTTTTCTTCCTTATTTTAACCCAAAAAGAAAGATTATTTTAAGCTCAAATTTGAGGTTTCTTCCTTCTTATTTTAAGTTTTTAAAACATGAATGAACAAAGGAATCTTAAAATGAATAATTTATTCTCATTTGTCTCTTCATTAATTTTCCTATTTTCTAGCATTGTTCTTCTTTACAAGATACTCCACGTTTCCATAAGTATGGTCCATTACGGAAATTGCGATTCTTTTTATAAATTAATTTTCCCCGTAATTTAAACAAATTTAAATACCAATTCAAAGAAGTATTGAGATTTTTAAGTTAAAATGAAATTTTCCAAAAACAACACGACAGTTATCTTCACCACCACCCGCCACATCTCCTCCTCCACCAGTGGCCACATCTCCGCTTCCATCCACCGCTCCAACCACATCTCCACCTCGTGCATCTTCTCCCCATCCCTTCCTCCAACATCACCAGTGGCGGAGCCAGGAATCCTATTCCGAGGTGGCAACCAAAATTAATGTTCTCCATCCCTCCATCTCACAAAGTTCTATTACAAAACAATGTGCAATTTTTGAATAAAAATCTCAGTTAGTTCTTTAATTTGGTATCAAGAAATATAAAAAATTATACATGCATGAAAGTGCTTTATTTATTTATTTATTTTGAAGAATAACACTATTTTTACAATAAAAATAGCTTTCTTATTGGAAATGGAGGTGACATTTTTTAAGTGAAAGAACCACATCATTTTGTCCAAGTTGACCTCTTTTTTCATCTGGTGGTGTTGGACATCAATTTAGGTTAGTTTTTTCGGATGTGATATTTCTTGGGGTTTTGATCAAGTCTTTGATTTATTGTTTGACTTGTACTTGAAAGTAATTTAACAACCTCTTTTAATGGGTAGTACGAATTACTACTAACATAATATTCGTGCAGCAAACTTCAGGAAAAAAATGTTGGAAAAATTACAGTGGCAACACGAAATCCAGAGATCAATTTCTATTGAAACAGTAAATAAAAATTACCCGAACAGAAATAAAATGAATTTCAGAAACTGGAAATAAACGAGATACAAACAGTTGATCGAAATGGAAGAGCCGAGCCATGTGAATCACAGTCTCCTTAACAAAGATGCACCGCCTACCGTCGGGTGTTGTAGGTTTGCTGGTGTCCTTGTCCCAGAATAAAACGGCTAGAACCACGTACGCCGGAACACCTCCGATGTACGCCTTGGCGAACGAACTAGAGCATGCCTCTCTCTCTCAAAAACGTGACTGGCTATATGTGAAATGTAGCTGTGGAATTGCTGATGATCAAACCAATAGCAAGGACTCATTTATATAGATGGAGGAGGAGCCTATACAATCAATACGTGATTGAATTCCCTCCATGAATGCTGCAAATTTTGAATCTGTAACTCCTAGCAACCAATGCTGAATTTGAATTCTGTAACCGACGAATTGAATTGTCATCATGGAAGGGTGTAAATCAGCGTATTTACCACATGAAACTGTTGGAGATAATTCACTTCGTCCAGATTCGTTGAACCCGGAGTGGACCATTTAGTTGTCTCGTCAGGCCCTCCGAAATGCACTGGTTTCATTCATCCGAAATCATCCGAAATTTCATGAAATTTCCAACAAAAAAAAAATAGGGTGTTTACTGTTTAGTGTTGGAGTGTGAGGCCCACACACACCCGCACAAATTTTTTCTTTTTGTTTTTGTTTTGGTTTATGTATTTATGTAGTATCTACGTATTTGTATGTACTTGTCAAATATCCAAACTTATATTCCTATGTCGTAAGGTAGCTAGAGAATGATACTTTGATCGACTTCGGTAGCTTTCCTATATGAAAGAAAGATATTGAATTGAATGATCACAGTGATGTTTATTCTCGTATTTCCCGAGAATTGTCCATTTCTTCTTTTTCATTAGGTTAATTAGGCTCGTGACTTACTGATCCGCTTTGAAATACATGGTTCATATTTGACTTTCTTTATTTTATTCTATGTCTATCTTGCCTCCAGCGAGCTATGTGCATAAGTTTTTTTTTTTTACTACAAAAACCTCGGCAAAAAGTGCTCTATTAACTGAACTTGCCTTGTTGTGATAGGGGCAACGCTTTTTCATTCCCACCAAGGAGCAGTGAGCAGTCCAGTTACAGGTTAGAGGCAAGCTCATGTGCTCTCGAGTTCGATCTTGTTTTAATCAATTTTCCAAACTTTTAAGAATGAAATGAGTTATGCGCCAAAGCAACTAAGTTAAGGGAAAGCGGAGGTAGCTTTTTTGTGCTATAAGCGGGTACGCCAGAGAAAACTATATACATAGTTTTCCAGTCCCTACTCCTATAAAGGCAGGATGCCGATTGCCGCTCTACCACTGGACTTGTTGTCTTCCTTTGAGACTCTTTCTTATTTCCTGGAAGAGCAAAAAGTAGGACCCTTATTTTGAAATGCTTAATAAGGTCCAAATCCAGTGCAGAGGCAGAATACTGGGCTATGTCTACTGCCACTAGTGAAGTAGTTTGGTTACGCAAGTTTCTATCTGATCTTGGGGTTCATCTCACTGCTGCTTAGCATATTCACTTTCGACCCCGATTGACTCGTGACGCTGAACGACACATCTTCCAGGAAAAGTTAAATTTATGAAGATAATAGAGATATAGATCTGGTCTACGGGTAGCTCTAAAAGGATGCTACCCAAGCTAGGAATGCAATGGCCCCCGCCTTTTAGGCATATTCGGGGAGTATCCCTTTCTGTTCAGTACTGCTCGTTCTCATCGACAAGGGCTCTCTTTCTACCTTTGAACATTTGCGGATGACCATGTTCCAACTCATGCTTGTAAGGACTAAGGAAATGGTATACGATTTTGCTGAATGTTATGTACGTAGCGGGAATCTTTATGGGCAATACTTAATATTATTGTGTGGATAAGAGTATTTAACATGATCCACGGATTTCATTATATCAGTTTCTCATTCGAAACTTGCATCTCTAATTCTGGTGTGTTCTTTTTAAAATTGCTAGATGACCACATCGTGTCCGACCGCAATATTCTGATGTGTTCTTTTCAAAGAGCATGTTTACATGCGAAGAATTGGCAACAGAAACAGATAACTTTTCAAATGCAAACCTTCTTGGAGAAGGTGGGTTTGGATTTGTCCACAAGGGAATCCTTCCCGGTGGAAAAGAAGTTGAAGTTAAGCATTTGAAAAAAGGAAGTTGTCAGGGGGAACGCGAATTTCAGGCTGAGGTTGAGATCATTACCAGGGTGCATCACAAACATCTTTTTTCATTAGTTGGATACTGCATTGCTGGGGCCAAAAGAATGCTAGTTTATGAGTTTGTTCCAAACAACACCATGAAGTTCCACTTATATGGTAAACTTGTTTGCCAAATGTTTCTGCTTTTGGTTTTAATTTTAACACAGATGTTTGTGAAGAACCCTTTACCTTGGCAAGTGGTCACCAAATCCACTTCATTATAAGTAATGTATGCTATATTATGTAAGCGTCTTTTTGGTTGATGCTATGGAGGGTTTTTTTACTAGAAGTAGAATCTTTCAGGGAATGGAAGGCATACCATGGATTGGCCAACAGGACTGAGAATTGCTTTGGGCTCTGCAAAAGGATTAGCATATCTTCATGAGGACTGTAAGTACTCATTATGTTTATATTTTCCCTCATTATAGAAGCATTGGCATGATATATTACAGAATTGTTGATTTTCAAATTGACATTCTTGTTCTTGTAGGCCATCCTAAGATTGTACATCAAGACATTAAAGCAGCTAATATACTGCTAGATTCTAACTTTGAAGCAAAGGTAAGGGTCTTATAGACATGACTCAAGACTTAATATTGGATACTTATTAGATACGCACCGTTGATCATGGCATAATAAATCTAAAATGCAACCGCATCTGCTACCTTTTATTCCCCATTCATTTTATCAGCAGGGTGTCGAAGTATACTCTATCTTATAAGTGAAATACCACTGAGAACGTTTTATGACTTCATATTAGTATTAGTTATTGTAATTATCAGCAATCATGATTTCTTTTTCCCTTCATAGATTGCAGACTTTGGACTTGCAAAGCTCTTGTCTGATGTCAACACTAATGTATCAACTCAGGTGAAGGGTACTTTTGGGTATGACCTACCTTGTTTTCAACATCTTTTGTGTTCTACACTTGATGGTCTTTGTTTTGTGTGTGTTTACGCATTCAAACTTCTGTATCAATATTTTTTAGTGAAAGATAACACTTCACATTCCATATCTCCACATTTTGTAGATCATTTCAATTATTCTTCTTGAGAAAAGCGATTTTTTTGAAACTTGGGTTAAATGTGTACACCCGAGCTTGGCCAACTCTGTTATTTGTCTACGTTTCCAGGCTCAATTTATTTTGGAATCTGAAAACTGAGCTTCGTGTTCTCTTTGTAAATGATTTTGCTACCTTCGTCTTATGTTCGATGCTCTGTTTTTATTTCTAGGTTTCAAACTCTTGTTCCATCTGCAAGTGGTGAGATCCAGAATATGCTTCTTCTCGGAAGATTTTTTTTGTCTTTTTTCTTTTGTTCAGACGAGGCCCTTGCTAACACGTGCTTTGGAAAATGGGAATTATGATTCTCTTGTCGATGCATGGTTGCAAAGGCATTACAACACCAATGAGATGGCTCGCATGGTTGCTTGTGCTGTTGCTTGTGTTCGTTATTCAGCTCAAGACCGACCACAAATGAGCCAGGTAATTACTTTGGCTTATAAAACATTGAGAGTTTATTTGTAACAAGTAACTCCATTGTTTTATGCATATTAATTGATCCCCGAGGAACCAAGAAGTTCTCAAGTTCTTGATCGAGTTATACATTCAGATAAAATCTGTTCTTTAAGGAGTGGTTCTCTGTTCATGGATTTTGTGTCCTTTAAGACCAACAAGATATTAACATGTATATATGTGCATTCGCGTGTGTATGTAAGAACACATATAGGGAAACATAAATTAGAAAATAAGCTTTTTAAGTAGATACAACAACTATACTAACACTCTAAGAACCCACAATTTTAAAGATAATAACCTTACAGGAGAAAGTTGATGCACAATACAAGAGAGATCTATTTATTTGTAAGGTATAAATAAGTGGCATTCAATTTCGTGTGTTACTATTCTATTATATAAAATATGTATGGCCATAGGTAGTTTTTTTTTTTAATTTTGAGGGGCATGTGACCCCGCTTGCCCTCAAGTCTGCCCCTGCCGGTGGATTATGTCATGTTATAGTGTTTCAATAACCATGATGACAACGCCTTTGGATTGTGGAAATAATGGAAAAAGACCACAAAACCATCCAGAAATGATGAGAAATTAAGGGAAATTGTGATTTTTATTGCTTCATTTGTTTCTTGCAATTTCTCAGCGAAAATTGTGAGAAACCTGATTGTTTTAGTTGCAGAGTGGCTTGCCTTGTAAGTTACAGCACTGTTACATACACAAAATCTTTTCCTAGTTTAAACAGATTTGCTACAGGCACCAACAAATGCACAAACTCTTCAACACAAGATATGTAAGTCTACCACTCATATGTGGGTCCCACATATTCCACGTGAGAAGTGCTAGTGTTAGTGACTCTATCTTTTGTCTTGTTTAGATGAATGATTGCTGTTAGTAGCGAATTAGAATAAAAAGGCAGGAGAAAACTTTGTAATTGGGCCGGCCCCTCCGGAACTTTATAGACTTCACCCAAACCTCTAAAGCCCGTGGTTGGCCCATGATCAGGTTGGTTTGGGACTCTTCACCAAGCTAGAAATACCGAGTAAATGTACATAAAAGGACTTGGTTAATGAAATTGACTTGAATTTAGACTTGTGAACTAAATGTGAACACCAAACGAGGGTTGTCTCCAGACTCTCCGCTGGCTAGGGGCTTTGCTCCCACCTTGGAGGTGTGATTTTATGAGTTCGATACTCGGTGGGTAGGCCGACTAGTTGAGAGGTGAAAGTCTATGTGGATAGCATCATGAACTCGTCCAGTGGTTCCCTCTTATAATCGCTCCTAATGGCTTTCGAGTATGTTATCCACTAAAAAAGTTAGCTTGTTTGAACTTCAATAGATACATGAATGATACAGATTTGTACACAAAAAAAATGGGCAATTTTTTTAAAAAATTAATTATTTATTGTCATCCCATTTTCCTTCTACAAATATGTTTCGCTCATGTATCTATCGAAGTTCGATCAAGCTAATTTTTTCGGTTGACTATGTACTCGATGAGCTCTACAAAGTGAATGATCTCAACCATTGTTCTGAGTTTAGGAGAGGCCCACGTAGACCAAACTGAAAACTGGAGATGACCATATCCCACTCTTAAGCCCTATTCTACTAACTCAAAAAAGCCAAAAAACCAGCTTATTCTTAAAATCGAGGCAGTCACTATCTCACAATACATCACATAAAAAGCCGTGAAAAGCCAAAAAATCAGTAAGCTACCTTAGCGGAACACCCCTAAATTGGCATTAAAACAAGACTTCAGTGCTCATTTTGGGGATTATGGGAATTTTGGTCGGAAACCAAAAAGGCCTGGAGCCCTGGATCATGTTCCTATTTGTGGACCCTCTTCGTCCCTTTTGATGATCGAGATCATTCAATCATAAGAATTAGAAGTGAACAACAACATCCATGTCACAATTCATATGATTATGGAGCAAAATGGGTGGGCTCTTTCCATGTCCACTTTGGTAATCGAGACTATTTTATTTTTAAAGTTCTTCAATAACATCAATGATATAACTAATGGTAATTGGATATTGACCTATACAATTGGCACATTGGATTGATGTCCATTTGTTCGCAATCAATTTGTTGCGATCAATATCAATCGTATAAAATGAGTTTTTTTTTTTGATGTTCTTGACGTGTTCTAAAAATAGAGCAAACTATCATGATCATCAAAATGATCCAAAGAACGGGTCTATGGAACCGTTCGAAAGGTACGGAAGAGAATACACCTCCAAACCAACACCCATCACACAAGTGGTGGATAGCTCATGCGGTAGAGCTCTTTGGATGTCTCACACTGCATCCTGTGATCGACTCTCATTCACCCCTCCCCATGTAATAGATTAGGAATGACAAATGACAAAAAAAAAAAAACCAACACCCATCACACGTTAGTGTCCCTCCAAACGTATCCTCTAATCAATCACACCAAATAAACCACTAAATGAACAAATAAGTAAGGTTACCAAGTGTGTCTACAATCAATCGTCTAAGGCATTGACAAATTTCATAGAGAAGGATCTCAACGATGCCAAACAAATACACTGTTCGAACTTCGAATAGCACCTCATGGCAGTGCCCAGCTCCCGGTTGGACAATAGAGTCTAGAAAGCAATTGTCAGCTGTGTACTTCCATCAGTCTTCTGTTACATTAATCTATTGTAATAGCAGTTCTCTTACATCCTTTTTTTTTTGTCCTTCCTCTATCCTCACCAGATAAAAAATTACCACGACTTCTTTTGTTGATAGAGTTAGTTTTCAATGCAATTTGCAAGTGCCAATTACATATCAATTTGTTGACACATTCATAGTTTAGTGCTTCTGATTATAATTAGTTTATGACAGCAATATAGTATCCTTTAAAATCGCACGCGTTAATTACGTTGTCCATTTCAATTCTCTCTGTCATTTTCTTGCATTTTTTACATTCGATTCTTTCCGCGCTTTGATGTGATTTACGATTGGTTTTTCTCAGTTTTTAGATTCGCCCTATGAATCGATTATCATCGTTGTCTTCATCCTTTACTTGTGAAGAAGGTAAAAAAGAAAACTCACTAAATAATAATAACTCGATGCAAAAGTCTGTGGGTGAAAGTGAAGCTATGCATGAAATTAGTCTAACAAGCAAAGAACAGTATGAATTAACCTCAACCAACTCACCATTCGATGGACCGTTATGCCCTCTCAATGGACCCGTCTCTAGAGCCATCTTATAGCATAAACCGAAGAAGCTGCAGTTTTGGGTTCCAAAAATTGTTAAAAATAGGGACCCAAAATATTTAAGGTCCATATATATATATAGGGAGAGGATCTTATGAGGGCTCCCTTACATAGCTTATGTAAGTGATTTTTCGTTCGAGATTGAATTTCGACAATCCGAACCGTTAGATGCGTTTAGAATGTGTTTTTAAAGTCCAACGCGAGGATACATAAAAAACAAATACCCGGAAGGGCTTGATCCGAGCATTTTTCGATAAAAATGTTATATATAGCGTTTTTTCAAACACTGATCGGATCAAGCCCTTCCGAGTATTTTTTTTTTTTTACGAATTCTCGCGTTAGACCTTAAAAACATGTTTTAAACACATCTAACGGTTCGGATTGTCTCGGATCGTTGAAATTCAATCTCGAACGAAAAATCTCTTACATAAGCTATGTAAGGGAGCCCTTATAAGATCATCTTCATATATACATATATATATATATATATTGCCAAATTCTCGCGGTGACCCTTAAAAACACCTTTTAAACACATCTAACGGTTCAGATTGTCGAAATTTGGTCCGAAAAGTAGAGGTCCGCAACTTAAGCTCGTTGAGGGATCCCTCATTAGATCGGGACTCTATATGGAAGGCGATCTAAGGAGGGATCCCTCAACGAGCTAAGTTGCGGACCTCTACTTTTCAGATTAGCATTTTTATGAAAAACTGCTCCAATCAAGCCCTTCCCGACATTTGTTTTTGCTCATTTCTCGCGGGGACCCTTAAAAACACCTTTTAAACACATCTAACGGTTCGGATCGTCGAAATTTAGTCCGAAAAGTAGAGGTCCGCAACTTAAGCTCGTTGAGGGATCCCTCATTAGATCGGGACTATATATATATATCATCAAACTATATAGTTTCGCCCCCTCCCTTTCCAATTTATAGTTAAAAAAATTAATAGTACCAGCTTTAATATTTTTCGAGCTATTAAGCATCTTTGTATTAAAATTGATCTTAATGAGGTTTGATTACATTCCTTTTAAACAAAATAAGGCCCAAAACTTATAACCCAACTCACTTAGCCCGTTCACTTTTAAAAACTAAAACTGATTGAAATTTTGGAAGCCCAAAACTCTTTACTGATTTCAATAGATAGGATTAGATAAACATTAATACATTTGCAATCTAAGTTAATACAAAAAACATGTTTAGTTTCATATGCATTGGTGTGATTTTGTACTTTTTTGAGTTATTCACATCGTTGTCTCTTTTTATTTTAATTTTTTTGATTATACATATTCGTGCCCCTACGCAAAAATTCAATAAAGGCATAACGAGTTTAATTTTCTTTGAAATTTGAGATAATTAAAACTACCATGCTTACTAACCTAAAATCTAAATGAGAATGTTTCAAGTTAGCTGGTTTGACCGCACGATAAGGACAAATTTAACACTCCACTAAGTGTATTTTAATCCGGACAAGCAACATGGAAATGGAATAAGAATAGTTCGAATGATTCGTTCACATCCTAATTCTGGATGTGAATGAATGATCTTATCTAACGGCTACTGCAAACTTATGTGGGCCCCAGGTCATGTTCTACAACAATGTCCATTTTAGTACTCAGGACAATGCTATAGACGACGACAAAAGTGCATAGATTTGGATTGTGTCTGGAACCGTCTGATCCACGTGGGTCCTATACTACAGATCTGAGGCCCATACACAAATCTCTTTTTGTCCATACAGTGCAATTTCATCGGTGCCGGTATCATTTTTGTTACTCAAATCTCATACGTTAATATTTGAGAAATTATTAATTGCTCCTCGAGCACAGCCTCCAGGGGCTCTCTACACGGCTACACCACACATTTGTGTGAAATCCACCAAATGTGTTGCTCCCACATTTGTGTGGTGGAGAGAATCCTTGGAAAAGTATGTGGCGGTGCTCTAATAACACTGAATAATCACTCCTAATTTCCAGCGAGATTAAAAGAAGTCAGATTGAATTAGAAAATCTTTTGTCAACCATATAAAATCAGTATATAAGTCACAATTATATATTCACTAAACAATACCAACTGTGCTGGCATTAAACGTGAGTTAGTTAATTATAACGGGGAACTTACCGGCTTAGTGCGACCGGGCCAGGAGCACAAACTAATATTAATTTATATTAATTCTTCTAATCTTAGGAAACGTTAAGCAAATGAAATTTCTTCTAATTACCATGGCAAAGATAAAAGACAATAGAGCTTCCAGCTCCAAAAGTTGGTTAATTGGTGAGTTTGATCCATACACAATTGACCCAACTTCAATTCTTGAGGTCAGATTGCGAGAAAATAATTTCCTATTAATACCCTAGTCCGTAGCGTGAATGACTTGTCTTTGCCAGAATGGGAAGAAAAATAGTTGTGGTGCAAGTAAACTGACCCAAACACCCTCAACTATCGGGAAAAGAAAAAGAAAAAAAGAAAAAGAAAAGAGCTTCCAACATGGAAGATCGATCGAATTTAGGAAGGAAGCCAACCGTTTGCATTGAAGCGCTTTTAAAAGAATGAAAGTATATGCAAACATAATTTTAAATAAGAGATTTGCTATAGGCACTAACACTTTGCACTAACACTTTGCACCAACTCTCTCACATAGAATATGTGCTTGACCTACCGGGTGTATAAAATATAGACTCAAAAACACGTCCCAAGCGCAGGACTACCAATCAGTGTAGCACAATAATCCGGAAGTACCGGAGTCGAACCACAGAGACGGACGAACGGTGTTTGACTCAAAAG
>JAXBDA010003125.1:0-36927 GCA_036023075.1 Gaultheria prostrata | reverse complement strand
A
Organism: Gaultheria prostrata; assembly: GCA_036023075.1. Taxonomy (NCBI): domain Eukaryota; kingdom Viridiplantae; phylum Streptophyta; class Magnoliopsida; order Ericales; family Ericaceae; genus Gaultheria; species Gaultheria prostrata. Next base: position 36,926 of record JAXBDA010003125.1, on the reverse strand, counting down.
GTTTAGTTTAGTTTTGATGATGTCAAAAGGTGTAATGAGTGGAGAGAGATAGAGAGAGAAATGAGGAAAATGATGATGTCAACAAAACTAAACTAAAACTAAACCCCCTAACCGAACAGGGCCTTTATAACCTACATACACCTCGCCTTGCGCTGTAAGTTCAGTCTTCAAGTTCCTACATTATCTGCTTAGGCTTATTGCCGATCGTCTATGGTATTTTGGTATTTTTCTTTCCAATGTCGCTTACAGTGTTTGATCTATATGCAGGGTACCTACACTCTTACAATGACGATGATGGAAGGCAACCATCAGTTGACTTGTATAAACTTTGATTTCAGCATCGGGTTTTTACCGTTTGAGGCTCTAGCTTTTAATTAAGTGCTTCGATGAAGGTTCATTAGTAAACCATTAATGTCACGAGTCGATCTTTACATACTGTTCAGGCGTTGCATCTGGTTCTGCACTACCAGCGTCATGTGATGTTTAGGATTATCAGCAAGTGTAATAATGATGCTTGTATAGTACTGTTTACAATGTGATTGCTGGTCCATTTGCATTTTAATAATTCTCAACTGCACTTTTTATCCTTGTCCCTGCTAAAGGAATCAATACTTTTTACTCGAGCTTCATCATAGACTATTTACATTATAACCCTCCAAAGAAAAAAGAATACAATAAAGGAGAGGTTCTAGTGGAACATAACAATCAATGTCGAGCTAAGAGCAACTTCGTTCTTATATAAAGTGGTGGGTGTAAAACTTCACTAATAATTTTTTTGCGGTGAATTGGTCTATTTTGTCATTGACCAAGAGGTATTGGTAGATTGTTTTTTTTTTTTTTTTTCAAGCAAACAAAGATCATCCCATTCATAAAATAGTGCAACCCATAGTTGCAAAGTCCATACAATAGATAACAAAACATTCAAAAGCAAGCACCAAACAAAAGAAAGCCCCAAGAATAGTCAACACAAGGCAATAAAGCTACACCCCTCCATAATTTAAAACTAACCGACCAATCCGTCAACGCCGAGATGTGCAAGACACTAGACTAATAAAAAATATTACGATGTTGAGGGATTCAGAAAATGTTAGGGTCAGCACAGCAGTCCTCAATAACTGTCTCCCGTTTACGTTTCCTCCGGGTGTAGCTTCGAATGCCCTTGCCACCAGAGTCACAATTAGCAGTCATCTTGGCATTGCCCTTCTGCTTCCGATGGCATTGCCCTTCTGCTTCCGATGACCTCGACGCAGAGCAACATGATCCTCTAACCTACTCTTCCGAATGACCGCAACTCGCTAAGCCCGCAAATCCCTGATTCCCGAAGCCTCAGCCGTGACCCGTTCAGGTGTAGCAGGGACAAACTCACAACCAGACCAGGGAAATGAATCCTCTTCCATCTTAGAAGGATGGGAAAGCTCTGACAAGCCATCCATAGAAGAGTCACCTTTTTTGCCGTTGAGTTGAACATCCCCAACTTTGTCACTGAGTAGAAGGTTAGGCTTTGGTGGCACAGTTTCACATTCAGACAGAGAAGGAGGAACCTTATCCATCAAGGAAGGGCCGAGAACTTCTGGCACACAAGCCAAAGGAACAACATTTTGCTGAGCCCCTTGGAGAAATTTTTTGAGTTGACTCCTTCACTTTGACTTCAACAGCTGATAGACTCGGCATATGAAAAAATTGGAATTTCCGATCCAATTCTGGAAGGCACATGCGGCTAACAAGAAGAAAGTCTCGATTCATAATAACTTTTCCTTTGCGTTGTTTATCCCCAGCACGCCTCGGACTCTTCATACCGCCAGATTGAGCATAATCTTGCCAGCCTCTTCCTGCTTATCATAATTAACAAAAGAACCATATCCACCAGGAGGAGATTGACAGGATACCTCGAGGTCCATAACTGTACAGCCCGTAGAAGCCATCTTACTCTGGTCTTTTGGCACATCCCTCAAAGTACCAGCCATTACAGACTCCAATGTCTCCGTTTGAGTGCCAGACGTCAAAGATTCTCCAACCCTCCCAGCCTGACTCCTACAACGCCTTGAAGTCGTCCAAAAAGAACCCCCACAGGAAGAATTAGTGAACTCTGAATCCTTCGAATCTGAATCGTCCGAAGCATCATGCACTTCCTCCCACGGCCCATAAGTTGGGTTAAAGGCTTCCCGAAACCGAGCAGCGGCAGAAGCCCTGGCCTTAGCAGCTCGAGTAGTCAAATCTCAATCCAAGTCTAAATCGTCAAAAGACATATCATCTAAGCCAAGGGCTCGTTCCAACCAAGAGAAGCTCGGATTATCCATGGGAAAATCCATATCAAATGGGTTAGCTATACCTTTACCTTTGGCCCTCTTGGAAAGGCGACATGGACTTGGGTGTTTTCTGTCCATTTCATTGGTAGATTGGTTAGGAATATTAAAATCTCTATACTAATCGTAGTTTCTCAGGATCTGTAAAAACATCGAAACCGTAGATTTTTAAAAACCATCTTTTGGGCCTGAAAATAATACATCAAAAAAGCCCGTGATTTTGAAAGCTGCTATTAGAATCTGCAGCAATCACTCCACCGCAGAATTTTAAAAGCCATAATCTCATTATCTACTCTCAAAACTTACGAAAGATAGGACACTGGAAACATAATTGGTTAGTAATTGTTGTTTGTTATAACAGCCGCTTCCAACTTGTTTTCAGTCATCAGTTTGTCGTGCGCTTGTTGCGCACGGAGGGCTTTACATTGCCAAGGATAAATTTTGGTTTCAATAGAAACTTTGGCACGAATATCCAAAATGGACAAACAATTTGGAACGGTGGGAGTATTAGGAAGTTTGGAACAAATCCTCTTACCTATGTATGACTTCTTTAGCATAGCAGTTTGCGTGCTTCACTTTTTTCTGGGATTTTTGCGTAAATGGTGTTCGTTGGTGAATCCAACGTACGGAGAACTTATGCTTTCAGTTATTGTTGGCATCTTTTTGGGGTGTGAGGTTCGAATTTCATTTCCATACTTTGTACTTAGTATTAATCTACTTTTTCTTTGTATTTATACTCACTTCGACTAATTTCAGTGTTCTGAACTTAATTAATAACCGAATAACTAGTGATCTCACGGATTTTTCGCTGGCAGTGAGAGTTGAACGTGCGAGCTCATGAATAAATAAATTTTAGGATTTGGGATAGATTATTTATCTTTCAGCAAAAACTAAATTTAACAGTAAGAAAGTTGATTTTGCTTTTGTTTTTTACTCCATAGGAAAAGAAATTGGAATTAAAATGATAGTGCCAGTTACGTATAAAATTGATGACAATCATGAGAGAAGACAAAAGGCCAGTGTACAACCACCTCCTTTCTTCCTCCCACCTGGGGACCATAAATAACTGTCAAAAAATCGAAATTGCCATTTTTGAAATCCAGAAAAAAATATTTTTGGACAAAACGTAAGTGGGCCCAATACTCTTTTCCAGTCCACTGAATCTAATTTCTCATCATCGTTATCAAGTAAATAATGTGGGGTGCAAAGAGTCGACAACATCAACCCGAGCATTTCTTCTTCTTCCTTTATTTTTTTTGTTTCGAAGGTTAGTCGTGTCTGAATCATTTTACGTGCACTTCAACTAATCCCTTCTTCAATCCAGTCAAAGACAATCCATCCACGCTCGACTTGGAGTATTCACAAGAAACTACTTTTTTCCTGTATAAGTAACAAACTCAATGATCAACCGGACTAATCCTTCGGAGCAAAAGCTGAACATTTTAAAATTTAAACTATGGTATCATTTCACAGTAATTTCTAGTCACGAGTGGCCCTACGTTTCTTAGTTCATTGCATCTATTTGCCTCATGAATGTGAACATAGAGTCTGACCTCTCAACAACCTCTTTCTTGGAGCATTCATGCACAAGTCATTTTCAACAATGGACTTTCCCCTTGTGCCAAGATTTTGCCGACACGGTTTCTAAAATCTCAGTCTGTGTTTGTTTTTTTGTGGGCGATTACAGATTCACAACTTTGTCCGAATTCTCAACCTAAGAACATCTCTATTTGGCACTCTTTAAATTTTTTGGGTATATGACAAAAAGTGTTAAAATTGAGATCCAAAAATTATGTGTTAAAGGGTTATTAGTTAGGAAATGCAAAAAATATACATTTGACATTTTTAGAAGGCTTTGATAGTATTTGCGGAGAGATTATTTGGGTGTGTATCATATGCACCCCTTTAAAAGTTACGAATCATAAAAAATGTTACGAATCATATTGCTTAAAAGTTACGAAACAGTAAAAGATATTACGATTGACAATGGGATGACATAATATGAATTATACAATAGGTATATATAATACACTTTGAATGAGTATATATTATAATCATTCCCGTTTGTATTTTAGTAAAGTTAAAAAAAAATAAAAATAGAAGTATTCATGCTCTCTCTCTCTCTCTCTGCTGCGGTTCTTTTTTTTTTTCCCATCAGAGACCTATCTCTCTCTTCTTCTCTCTCTTCTTAGCATTAAATGGGACCCACAAAACAACTAAAGTGCTCTACCGTACTAGCCAGAGTTGAAGGAGGTTCCTAAAGTGCTCGTGCTCTGCCTAATGCACCTGTTAAGAGCATCTTCATTGCACCCTCCATTTCTCCATTGGAGAGGATTATTTTTGAGGAAATACCATTCCATCTCATCCTTTATTTTCTCCTCCATTTGAGAGGATCAAGTTTGATACTTCAAATTCTAAGGATGGAGAAAAAAAATAGAGGATCTCCTCCATTTCACTATTCACACTTTCCAAATCCCATTTTGTTCATCAAATTAGTTTTGATACATTTATTTTTTTAAAATTGGTACCAATCAAAAGATATTTACAATACCTTCAAAATAAGATCAATATTGAGTATTTTTTTTTTAGTAAAGTTAAGAAAATGAGAATTTGAATTTTGTTGGGGTGCAGACAACCTTCAGTAGGGGTTTATACTGGGGGCCGCCCCCAGGGACACGAGTATCCCTCAGTCCGGGGTGCTACTTTAAGAGCATCCCGGACTACAGCGAAAACGATATTTTTTTACCTCCATGTGTAATTTCGGCCATAGGGCCCGACCTATTTATTTACCAGTTTGCTCATAATTAGGGTTATCAGTTTTAGAGAAAAACAGAGAGGCGAGAGAAAAAACACATCTCAGAGAGATTGCAAGAAGACTTGTACTCTTGATCGATTTCATAGTGAACTGGTATGGTTCCCGTGGTTTTCCTCGCGTTTAGGTGTTCCACGTATATCTTCTGTCTCGTTTTTCCTTTTCGTCTTCATTATGCACCATTATCTGCTTTTGCGATTTCTGTGATTCGTAGTTGTTAGAATTCGGCTCGATTTTTATGTTCGTAGCATGGTTGGTCCGGACCAAGGCTTCTTTGGTCCAGACCAAGCAATTTCGGGCGATTCTGGACAAAATTACAACTCGCAGCCCCTTTGGTCCGGACCAACGTGACCAAGGTCCAGACCAACGAATCTGGTTGGTTAGTTTTGGGTGCAGCATGTTTGGTCCGGACCACAAAAAGGCTTGGTCAGGACAAACGAGTCCGTTTTTGCGCGTTTTAGCCAATTTGTTCTGATTCTGTTTTCATTTCGACTTTCCTAAAGATTGGTTTTGGTGTTTCCTATTTGGTTTTGGAATCTATATGCATAAGAAACATAATCTGGCAAGGATTCTGGCTTTAGGAAGTAATTTGTGGCTATAAATATAGTATTGCTCTCTCCACTAGGGTTTAGACTGCTTGAGTGCATCCCTTTAAAAGACCCCTAGGGGGTCACATCTGAAAATTAGGGTTCTTGGTATGATCTTCATCTGTTTCTGGTTGCCCCATTGTAGACACCCCAATTTTGATGATTTGTGCATCCCCGATGATGAAAAGAACACAAAATATACACCGGAACGGTCCCTTGGGTCAAACGGGTCAAAAAAGCCAAAATCCCAAAATAGCACCTGAGTAGTACGGCCTCACCGTTCAAACTGTACGGCCTAAAAATACCTTTGCACCGTGCGGTGTATGAATTTGTACCATACGGTACATATGCATATGTCGTACGGCACCATTTCCTTTACCACGAATCCTGGAAGCAATCACTTCGGCCAGCAGCTCGGACCGAATCTCGATTTCGTACGAAGCAAAGAGCTACCCCGTAGCTCGACTTCTTGTCGTGAGCAGTTCGTTTAACGTGTGAAGGCAACCAACCTCGTTACCCATATAAGTCGAGCTCTATCAACGGGCTCGGGACCGAAAAATTTTCAAAAAAAAAGAAAAAGCCCTCTCTCTCGTTAAACCCAGTCATTCTTCCAGTTACTTTAAAAGTTGCCAATCAAAAAATCACCCAAAAACCCGTACTTAAGTTCAACCGAGCGTTGCAAACCGAAAATTCACTCTCGTTCGAAAGGTATACTAAGTGTTTTGATCGATCTCTTCGTTCCTGAGGGGAGGTTTTCAGGTTTAGGGTGGTTCCATACCTCCCCTAAGCCTAGCAAAACCAAGTTCTTTCAACAATTTTGCAGCCCGTGGGTTGCTCTCGTCTCTGGAAGTAATGTCGTGAACATTTTCAATATGTTCTACAACGTTAATTTGGGTAAGAGATACATGACAAGTCTTTCAAAAAGATTTCTAAATGAAAAATGCAAGTTTTTACAGTAACAAAACATCCGTTTTATCTCCTGATCAGAAAATAAATTTTGAAAAATGTTTATACAGTGACACCGTGCGGTGTCACTATTTGCACCGTGCGGTATAGTTTGGCATGCCGTACGGCGTCAGTGGCGAAATAAATTTTGGATGCTCTGTTCTTGAATCCGATGCTCTGTTTTCTAAAAAAAACCAGTGGGGTTTATTATAGCCGACCCCCTCTACTTCCATTTCATGCATTTACGTCCCCTTATTTTATTATTTTATGTCATTTAATATCAGTTCGTGTATTACGTGATTTATTTGTTCCTTTAATGCATTATTTCCTCCTGTTTTATTCATAAATTGTTTATGTGAATAAAGTTTTCAATAAAATCTTTTCAGAAAAATCCCACAAATATTTAGTAGAGACCGGAAAATTCCGAGCACGCAGGGTGCATTTTTGAAGCAAAACCTTCCCCGCAGGTAACCTGGCTCCCGAATCCAAATCTCTATTTTACGCAGATCAAACCCTTTTTCAACGGCACAAGAGTCATTATTTTTCTAAACGGTTTCTCGGGTACCTAACATTTTCCAAAAATAAAAACCCCGGGTGGCGACTCTAAATTTTCTTTTTCCCAGATCGCCCTTTTTCAAAACAACAAACATTCAAAAAAAGAGTGCCACCGTCCACACCCATTCATGATGGGTTTTGTAGGCCTTTGGCCATTTGGAAGATCATCTGTTTCGGCGATTCTTTCTGGTTGAAACTGTAGGGTTTCTTGAGAATCATTTGTTTCTATGTGACATCCGGTCACATCTGTGGAATCCTATTCCGTCTGCGTCTCTTGGTTAAAAACCCTGGTGGTTTTGTGAGACTTGATGAGAGAAATTTTGTTTTGGTGAGAGATTCCAATTGGGTTTTGGTGAGAAAACTTGTATTTGGGGTTGGTGAGTGTCTCTTGCAAGAGCTTTATTTGTTTGTCACCATTGTAGCTCTTCGGAGCATTGGTCTCTACACATAGTGGAATCTTCTCTCGTTTGCTTGCCCGTGGAGTAGGTTTACATCCGTAAGCCAAACCACGTAAATCTTGATATCTCTCTTATTTGTTTTTGCTTTTGGTTTGGTTTCTCCATACGTTTTTCGTATATGTTTGGTTGTTACTTCTCCAATATCATGGCCATCAATAATCTTGGGTTGCAGTTGGGTTCTTAGGGGGGCCGCCGCACAACAGTAGTTTCCAAGATTCGTAGGGTGTTATGGGGTTCCGAAAATCCTACAAATTTTGGAGGGAAAGTGGTGAAGTTTGATATTTGGGGTGAGTTTTTAAAGAAATAGAGGTACAAATAGAGTATTGGGTTGGAGTTATATTTCCTCTAAAATCACTTTTGTAATAAAATAGATTATTATGATACTTTCAAACGGAGAAATGGAGGCAAAAATAGAATATTGAATTGGAAATGCTCTTAAAGTGCTCAAATGGGGAGAAAAAAGACTTCTTAGCCTAGTTTTCCATTTTCTAAAATGGGAATCTCATAAAATCAAATAGGTGATTTTAGCAAATGAGGAAACCAGGCGCTAAAAGCAACCCATTTTAGCAAAGGAAAATGGGTTGATTTTAGCACATTGTTTCCTCATTTGCTAAAATCACCCACTTTATTTTATGAGATTCCCATTTGCTAAAATGGGAAACCAGGCCTGTCGGTCAAAAATCTCACACTAAATGGGCCAAAAAAGTTCAAATGCACATGTTCAAACTAAAAAAGCCAAGTTAGTGGCACACCCCCTTAATTGATGTATGTGAAGAAAATATCTTATTTCAAAATTCGTATTTTTGCTTTATTTAGCCTGTTTAGATTGTTTAGACAGTTAGGAAACTTGGCCTCAGTTATGTTGGAAAAAGAACAAATGAAGCAATTCTAGTGGTTTTCTTGGGACAATTTTCTAGGAGTAATATTTATGGTCAAACTCGGTTTTGTTTTTCCCGGACTGGTTTTTTCAGTTTTTCTGGTGGTGTTGGTGGCGTGAAGATTTCATCAGATTTATTGTCAATGGGGTGAGCTGGGCTCCCTTTTGGGATGCTTCTCTACTGAATCTTAGACGGACTCTATGCCGACACCTCGTGTTGGTCTACTTCGTGCAGTACGATAATCCAGAGCCTGTATACACCTTTTGTGGTTTGTACTCGTGTCTTGTATTTGGTAGTTAGAGTTCACTCCTATATTTTGTTCGAAATCTTATGTGAAATGAATGATTCTCTGATCAAAAGGAAAAAAACTCGGATCAATAATCAAAATCTATGCTTTGAGCAATTCCAATGCTAGTTTCAAAATGGCTATAGCCATTGCCATATTTTGGCACCAAAAAGTGGTTTTTGGTGCTAAAATAGAACCCAGCCTCCAGTGGTTGGTTCTATTTTAGAACAGTTCCAAATTTAACTAACTTTCCCTCCACTTCACTATTAATTACTTTTTCAACCCAAATTCAACTATCTACGTTATTTTCAACCCCGTTGGAATGAAATTTTTTTTTTCAAATTATAGGCGTTGGACTAAAAAGAGCCATTGATTATACCGTTGGGAACACTGAGTGGTGTGAAATTGGGTACACTGGATAATTGCCTTTAATCTCTTTCTTCCCTTTCCTTCCAATATGTTCCAGAGAACACAAATAGATCGAAAAAATTGGGGGAAAGCCGGCAAGGGGATTTCTTTCTTTGCACAAACCAGATCGAGTCCAACACAAATCGATCTCCCCCCCCCCCTCAAACACCCACAAACTCTCTTTCTCTCTCTCTCCATTTTTTGTCTACGTTTGAGATAATCAAGGGTTTTTAGTCAATTATGGTGAGAGTAGATTCCGGTCAGTGTTGTAGAAGATTCAGTGTTGATTATGGTGAGAGTAGATTCTGGCGACTTCAACATGTATAGCACGGTTCATGATTTCGGTCATTTTCTGGCGACACCAACAAACTCCAGCCTATTTCAGGTATACTCCGATTTAGATTGTGAAATGGCAGTTGGAATTTGGTGAGGTGGCAAGGATGGCTTTAGAACCACTTTTCCATTTGTGTCATTTTAGAACCAGATTTAGCACTGCACTGCATTGCAAATTTTTGCATTTGGTTCCATACTTTGATTATAGAATTGAATATGACTCTTGCATTGAATTTGATCTGTGAAATTTTGCAACCGACGTGACCCCACTTTTCACCTCCACCCCTGTTTACAACTTTGTCGTGACTAAAGCAAATACAATCATCTTGTCAGTTGATTAGTACTAGGAAAAATCTTTTGAGTGACTCTACAGGGTCGGGATAAGTAATTCATAATGAATAAACCCAGAGTGACTCAACTCCGCTTTAGTTGTCGAGAAAGTTGCGTGGGAATTGAAATCTCAGAAAAAAGTGAAGTGAAGTGACTTAAAGAAAAATGAAATTTATTTTCATACGTGAGTTCTGTTGATAAAGAGTTTTGCCTGAAAATTAGAATTCCTCATTTTTAGCCGGATGTATTTTGCAAGAAAATTTTCCTACTGAAAAAAATCGAAATTATGTCTCACAACTTTCTAAATATCTGATATCTGAACACAAATAAAGTTCCAAAAAATTTCATTATTTTTCATCCTTTTCGTGCGACTGAACAGAACCGCGTCAAGAACTTCGTGGATTGACGAGACAAACACATCTTATCACTTTGCTCCACTTTGGATCTTGCTTTTGTAGTTATTTCTAAAGAGAGAACAAGCAGTAAAGGAATCCTCTTTCTTTCCTTTCACTCTCAACTTTTTTTTGAAGTTCGTTTATTGGCTTCATTCGTTAATCACACACACAACCATAGCACCAATACTCAGCAAAATAAAAGAAGAATCACAAAACATTTCGACAAAGGTAATTTCATTCCATTACAAGAAACTTAGTTGCAGTGTACAAAGTTCACAAGCAGAGAGACCTCAGAAAATAGGAATTGATGGATAATCCTATGAAAAACTAGGACCCGGTATGAAAAAACCACCCAGAACAAGGTTGTCATGGCAAACTACATACAATAGCCGCCACGGCCGGAGCCCATGAATCTGAGGCACCCCCACACTTGGAACTTTCCCTAGCAACTACACCCTCTTAAGGAAACAAGCACAACTTTCATAAGCAAACCCATAACTACATTTCTAGAAACTGAGAAAACATTCAGAAAACATCATTTCGACATCAAGGCACACTGGCAAGAAAGGGCGATTCGGGAACCACCTGAAACCAGGACTTGGTATGTGTATTCTCGGGGAACAATGGCAGCGAAAGAGGAAGTCCCCAGTGATGGGGAGACTAAAAAGATCCGAAACAGGTAAAAACCTGCAAAAATAGGTGGAAAAAGAGATCTGCCAAAATTCCGCCGGAAAACAACCAAGCCACCAGAATAGGAGGAGGCCCGCTTGCCGAATGTGCCAAAAACTAACTTCTTTGCTTCTACTATCTGCTAACTTCTTACTCTTGAGATTATTTTTCTTGATTTAGGATAAGATATCGCATCTCCACAAGTTCTCTAGAAGTAACTCAACCGTGTTGTTGGTGATTGAATTGCAGTGTTGGAGATTCAATCCCACCAGAGTGCTGCCCAACTTTAGCAGGGAAGGCAGACTCCGGTCAGATACCTTAGAGCAACTCGAAAGAGAGAGGATCTGCAAATTCATTTGGCCCCCACGAGCTAGCGCAGCAAGTCCAGAATCAGTTATAGAACACTTGGACACACCCAGATCATTTAGAACAAAGCAGTTGTTTGCAATTTCAAAAAGGCTTTTATCAGTAACCTTCAGACAACCATCAAGATTCAGAATTTGTAGGGTTCCACCATGAAGCCTAGCAATAGCGGAAACCACCTCATCTGTCAAATTTGAACAACCGGAAAGATTCACCTTAACAAGTCCGGAAGCACAGCTCTCCACAAGTGGAAGAAGCCCCGAATCAGATAGACCACAAAACCCACTCAGATCAACGTGTTGCAGCTTTGGGCACAACTTTCCAACCATAGCAAAACTAGTGTTACCAAAACCAGGGCAGCTTTTAATAGACAAACATCGAAGAGAATCACAAGGAGAGAGCGAGGGCGTTTCCACAGGTAGATCCCTGATTCCCAAGCATTTTACAAGGGAAAGCGACTTTAACTTAGATCCCGAATTTGAGAGGGCGCCCAAAATCCCCAACTGGGTGATCCGGTTGCACTCCTCCAAATGTAAGCTTTCAAGGGATGCAGCAGCTTTGGCAAAAGCTACCATTCCGCTATCAGACACAAAGCAACACTTCGTTAGGCACATATGTTTCAATTTAAGACAGCCTTTCCCTATAGCCTCAAGACTCACGTCCGTCGTACCTCGACACGAAGAAATTGTCAGAGAGATCAATTTCTCCAAACCCTGAGCATTACCCATGACCCAGAAGCCCTTTTCGCTCACGTTTCGAAGCCCACTAAGTGTAAGACTGGCAATAGCCTTTCCATAATGCCCAATTACTGCCAGTGAGAAATCCGTGATGTTCAAGGCCTGAAGCTTTACTTTTGTCAAGGTAGAAGAGGCAGATGACAAGAGGCTTGCGACTCCTTGATCCCCAACAAAAGGGCAGTCTCTGATGGAAATGGACTGCAGCTTCGGGCAGCACCGGGCAATAGCTTGCAATCCTTCATTGCCGATATTGGGGCATGATTCGATCGTTATAGAGGTCAAATTGGGGGATTTCTGCGCAATCGCAACCAATCCCTTGTTGGAAACAAGAGGACATTTAGTGATGTCCAGTTTCTCCAACAAGTGGCATTCTCTGGCTATCTCCAGCAAACCTTCATCCCCAACAGATGGAACATTCCAAAGAGAGAGGACCTTCAAAGAAGGGCAACCATGGGCAATAGCTGAAATACCGACATCGGTGACTCCACGAGCAGAGTTGGATCCCCTTATTGAAAGCTTCCCAAGTCCCCCACGGCTGGAAGTCCCGACAGCCATTGCAGCGAGTCTGGTATCGGTTGCTTTCTTCCCTTCCAAAGACCTTGTAAGGTACCCATGACTCTCAACATCCAAACCTTCATTACCACATATCATATCATCAGCTTCATTTGATGACTCATTTACTTTGCTCCTCTCTGAGTTGCGAACACTACTCAAGAGCATGAGCCAACGTTTGGATACACAAGCGGAGGCACTCCTTGCTTGGCCTCCAAGGAGGCGTCTGAGAATCTCGAAGAGGCATTCGTCAGGAAGTTGTTCAATGGATGGTGTTTTTTCCTCTTCAAAAACGTAAAACGAGGAAGCATACGGGGAACTGATCCGAGCCCGCTTGCTGGGAGGACAATACATGTCACGATGAGAGCTGATACTGCACAAGAGGCTCGAATCCATGGAAGAAATGAACCCTCCGGAGTGGAATTCATCGTCTCCTGTAAACCCAATAACAAAAGTAACATCAGCTAAAATCCATACAAATCTAAAAGGCTTATTAGAGTAATTTGACTACAAATACCTACCAATTCTCTAACAAATAAGCCTCGATTTGCATAGATGAGAATTTCAAATTAAGGAATTTGACGTAGGAGTAAATCGAACTTAGGTTCGGTAATTTACAACAGATTTTGTGATAAGACTATGTAGCTTTATTATGATGGATTGAAATAAATTACTTTGAAATCCTAATTCATGTCAAGGGTCGCAGTTACACAAGGATCCGTAGAAAAGCAATTCCCTATGTCTAATCCATCTTCCACTGCGGTTTCACAAGTCATTTTTTCGAATACTTATGTCATAAGTCCAGTATAGCTGAAGTACTAATTCGTGTAGCCTAAAGTGCACAGTAAGTCTCCTCATCTAGAGCCTGAAATCATTTATAACCACAATTCACCATTTTTTTTTCTTTCTAGATAACTGTTTTCCTAAGGATCCATCCATAAAAATGGTACCATGTCTCTAATTCGGTTATATGAATGGTTTTCTGCATATCATATCCATCTTAGAAACAATTTTCAGATCAAAAAGGTCATATCAGGAATTTCTAACAATCATACAATGGCGCATCGAAATCAGTAATCACATAACCAAAACTAAACTCAAATCAGTTTTTCAACCAAACATCACAAATCGAACCCAAAACCAACAAAATCAAATAAAATCCCCAACATAAAAAAAGAAGATTGGAAACGTACCACTATAATTGACGAGAGCAGGCATGTTCGGTCGCGAAAACAAACCGCACAATCGGGAGCAAAAACGATAAGATCGATCACCAAAAACGACACAAAACACAGCAGATACACGTATAGATCTTCGAATCGTACCGATTGCATTTACAGAGATCGAAGGTTCAAGATCACCAAGAAAACCCTAACCAGTAGGGCAAAAAGAGAGGAAAGGGAAAGGAAAGAGAGAAGGGGGATGAATTTGATGGTGTTCTGTTTCTGGTGTCTGCTACAATTGAACATATATACAGGTATATATATATATATATATATGTACGTTGGTGATGTGTCAGTCTAGAGAGAGAGTAAGACGCGCTCTCTCTCTCTCTCTCTCTAAAACAGAGTTCAATGAATCCTTCCCTAAAACCCGTTTACTGGTGGTGATGATATTCCTCAAAGGCGCGCCACTTGTTCTTAAAAAAAAAAAACGAATACTTTTTTAAAAACCACTTACGTGACCATATTTACGACAATAACACTCTTTCAAAAAAATTGGTTGAAAATTATTTATTTTGAAAATTTACATATAATCGGAAAAATTTACATCACTTTTTGTAATTTACCATTCAAATTTGAAAAAATGTATCTTCAAATATTATATATTTTCCCATCAAAGAAACTCCCTAGAAAATTTTGTAAATAGGAATTTTCTGTCTATATAAACCGTGGCTCGATCGGCTTCTTCTACTTGTTAATTAGAATCTGCAATTGAGGCTCTATTCCACTAACTCAAGAAAGCCAAAAAATCAATTTCTTCATAAAATTGAGACAGTCACTCTCTCACAATACATCACATAAAAAGCCGCGAAAAGCCAAAAAGCCACCTTAGAATGCCATGACAACGCAGTACCGTGAACTTTGATGCTCACTGAGAAGAACTAGACTACTCACATTTTTTCTATTTAGCTCCGAAGTTGATATCATTACAAGGATATATGAAGAGCTAGGAAATTGCACATGATGGGTGAGTTTCCCACTTGATTTTATCAAGATAAGATAAAATCAAGATTTGATAAAATCTGATATTTTGCATAGTTTCATAAAATCTGAGATTTTTGCAACATCTCTGATTTTATCAAATTTTTTCCTCACTTGATAAAATCACACTTGATTTATGATTTTATCAAATCTTGATTTTCTGTGATTTTATCAAGATAAAATCAAGTGGCAAACTCAGCCGATGTCAATATTTGTTATGTTGTATCCAATTTCGTAAAGTCATGCTATAGAAAACCCTAAACATGGACATTTTCCAATTCATTCTCGTGAGTAACTAATTATTCAAGCGTTAGCGGTCCATGTTACTAGCCTTGTGTCAACCGGCCGTGACATGATAAAATGCACACAACATGAGCAAAACCGAATAATACATAAATACATCAAAACACCATGCAATAATTTAAACACAAGAATTTAGTTGAAAGGTTTAACCTTTAAAAACAAAATTAAAGTAGAATTTTCAGCAACTTAAACAAGATGAAGTTTAACCTTTTAATTACTTTCTTGTTTCCATTTTTCATTGTCAAGTTTTGTTTCCTTTTTTAACTTCACCAGGGGTTACGATTCTAAGGTCGCAAGTTCGGTTTCCCTCCGCACTCACTCAAACGAGAGGGGAGGACTGTGAAATGAGCTGATCGAGAGAGATTAGTCTAATTTATCAGGACTTCAATACCAAAAAAACTAAATATGGTTTTCGCCAAACCAAAATAATCCAAGCAACAAAAGTTTCACTAGATATCTTAAGTATCGAACGGCATAACGCATATTTTTCTTATAATTAAAATCTCAGTAACTCAATTATTGGAAGAGTTTTAACACGTAGAAATATAACATCTAAGAAATCAAAAATTGAAAAATTCAAGCTAGACAGGATATTTAACCAAAAAAAAAGTGAGATAAGAGTGAAAGGTTAAGCCAAATTTTCTTACTTGAAAGAGAGATGCTAGAACTAGGATGGATTTGGTGAGAGTACTGAGCCATTTCGTTCTTCGGCTTCTGCATTTTCTTTCTTCTTTCTAATTCAAACTTCTCTTCATTAACTAAAGAGACACTTTCTCTCTCTAAAACTAGCCAACAAATGATTAGTTAAGAGTAGGTTTAAGTGCACTATTTATAAGAAAATTGTGCTAAAATGTCCAGAACACCCCCTAATTCGAAATCGAATGAATGGATTTTGGGCCAACTATATAAAGACTTAACAATGTTGTGCTCAATAGACACACGTTAAGATTGAAAAAGAGTATTGAAATATGTGAAAGCATATTGAATTATGTGAAAAGTGAATTAATGAAGTGTGTGTTTTTTTGTTTGTTTGTGTATTTATTGTGTGCCCATTGGGTACATGTATGACTTTGGAGGAGTCATTTGTCCACTACAAAAGCACATGTACAACATAAACCTGAGATGGCATGGACGCGATTGATCCCTAAACCAAATCAAACCGAATAAAATCGAGCCTTAAGTCTCAATCAATAGAAGTCTGCAATATGAATCCTTTTTTTTTTTTTTTTTTTTTTACGGAGGGAGTATAATTTGAGAATAATAAGGGAGGCATTTTATACTTTCCTTAGAGGTTCCAAAATGCGTCGTACTGATTAAGCCACTCCAACGTACCCCATCTTGTCCATGGGACCATAGTACGGGTAATGAAGGAGGTGGTTTCGATTTATTCGGTGCCGTAGCACGGCGGTTTTGGGTAGAAAGTGTCCTCTATAATGAGACCTTAATTAGTACTATGACACATTAATTACTTTAAGAAATTCGAGACAACATAACGAACATTAACTTTATGTACGATGTACTTGCCCTTTTATTTGCTCTTCATGCATCCTTGTAGTGTCATGCCTGGTTATTTTGGGACTAAAATGGGTACACCGTAGGATGAAATTAACTAGTTTGTGGATGTTATATGGTTAATAAAATGGGTCGGATTAATAGTATCTCTTGTACTACTAAATAACAAGAACCAATTTAATTTGGGTTACGTGCCTAGTCTATGAGTTAATTCCATACCAAATTTGCTTAAACCAATTAATTTGCATTTAGTTAGCATTTATTTTGATTGTTGGAGTAGTTGGAGTTTCATAATCCAACAAACCCATGTCACTAATAACTTTGAGCTCTGCTATGTACACATCATTTCGAACACACATCTTTCAAATACACTTACGTACTCACTAAAGTGGAGTCCCGGAATCTACTTAACCATTTAAGCCGTTCATTTTATAGCTCCCAATGTGTATATCAATCATGCAAAAAATCCTATTATTTGGATACCGATAAGGTTTTTTCTGAAGGGCATGGTAAAATTTTATTTTGCTACCAATATCTTATCTACCTAATCGAGATCTACAAAATGAATGGTCTGAATTATCAAAATATGTTACAGAACTCGCTCTATTAAGTAGCGTGTTTGAAATGTGTGTAAGTAGAATTTCCCTACTTACTTTTGTTAGCAAATGGCGTGCAAACTAGTGGGTAAAAAACTTTGTAACTTTTAGAGGTGTCAAACGGGCTAGGCTGGCACGGACATGGGCACGACACATTTAAATGTGACATGACACGACACGAACACGGTTTTAGACGGGCACGACACGTCACAAACTCAAGGTCTTAGACGGGCCCGACATGACACAACAAATTTTTTTTTTTTTCTATCCCAAGTTAACCATGGTTAATATTTATTGTGACAAAAAATGTACTTTCTAATCATAGATTGTACATTTCGCAATGATCTTCAATACAAATATGAAGCGGATCTCAATAAAGCAAACTATTTTAACAATTGAGGCCGTTCATTTTGTTGTGCTTATTGATTAAATTATTCTTGTAAAAATTTGGCTCCATCAAGTTTAGAAGGCTCCTTGATTGAGATACAATTTATTTTCTGAATGATACTTTTTTGTCCGATTAAATGTATACTGATATCTGATCAACTTTATTTTTGGCATGACTGACTCCATAATGTCTAAAAAATAGATGGTTCTGATTGCCAAAATAAAACTCACGTATAGGTAAGACGGTCCACTGTGATACTTTAATGCCTCGGAGATGTGCCAGCAATGCCACGACAGGATATGACGCAGCACGGCACGACACGATCAAGAAACGACACAGCACGGCATAGCACGATTTAATAAACGGACCGACACAAAATACGATCAACACAAAGCTAAATGAGCCCAGCCGACACGGCACGGTCGTTTGACACCTCTAGTAACTTTGTAGGTATTAACACTTATAAGCATATATAAAAGTTAAAACGTTTTTGTTTTACAGGATTAGAGCACAACATTCAGCTATATGCCAATGAAAACCGTATGTTAAGAATTTCTAAATGTCTAACTGTCATGAGGGCACGGGCAAATGTTAAACCCCACACCTGTTAGCAAAATAAATGTTGGGTCTTAACGTATACATAATATTAGGTAACTCATTACTTACCGATGTAAACTTTTTAGTCTCGCATGCGGTTTAGTTCAATCAATTTGTATCAGTAACGTGGTGTTGATTGCGCATTTCTTCTCAGCAAATCGGACATTATGCATGCGGTGACGAATTCGAGACTCGTGGTTCGGGTTCATTCATTCAAATTTTACCCTTTTGCACGCAGCAATATTATATCGTAGGAACTCCCAACCCTAACCTGAAGGTTTGATCATGAGGAACTTCCACACAATTTACCTAAACAAAAACTAAAATAGTTGACTTTTGACCTTAGTGGTCAATATGAAATTCGAGAGAGAGGGAGAGAGAGAGCATGCTTTCGTGGGTTTGACAAGGTAAAATCCTAGGAGAGTTGGTGTCAAAATTAAAATGGTATGGGGGCCACAATTACGTATGTGACATTTTGGGTTCTCTTCTCTTAGACAAAAGGGGTGATGTGCAATGAACTTTGTTTTTTTGTATACAAGAAGATGGCAAGTCCAATGTACTCATATTTGTGACGTTGAACCCTCCAGAGGTTTCCAAAATTTCCTTTTCCTTTTTACCCTGTCAATATCAGAAATGCTAGAGGCCCAGAAAATCTAACCCAGAAAATATTATGGGTATTTTCTGGGTCAGATTTTCTGGGTATGTATACTCACTGAAATATTGCCATTCATTCTCTCTCTCTCTCTCTCTCTCTCTCTCTCTCTCTCTCTCTCTCTCTCTCTCTCTCTCTCATGCCATGTCATGACTTTATGACAGTTACCCCCAATGGTTAGTCAAGTTGGTGCCTTTGATTGGACCGAGAAATGAGATAGTTGATATGCACGTAAATTGGATCAGACATTCATGATCGGAAAAGAAAAAAAAAAAAGTGGCATGACAGGACCTTATGTCACAAAAATCATTTAGGTACATTAACATCCGGTGCTGGATACAAATGTGACAGCAATTTATATTTGTTGACATAACTTATGTGGTCAAGAAAAAATTACAACTATTTTGTGATGATTGTGAAAATAAAAATATATCTTAGTAAAATTTTCTCTCCAATGTTGTAGGAGCCTTTCGAAGTAAATTTTTTTATTTTAATTTTTAACCACTTAAATTACAATCTGAGACAATGAGGCTACCGAATCGAATTCCTGTTAGAGGCCTAATTATTGTTGTTTTTTGCTTTCGGTTTTATTTTTTTTAAATGGATTAAGAGTCCTCTGCATGCAGTTCGATCTTTTGATGAACAAGCCCGTGTTTATGATCAGTACATCCATTAATCTAAAAATAATGTCGATTGGATATCATAAAAAAAAAAAGAGATCGATTCGACACTCTTTTAATCACACGATTCGTGTTCATCGACAAGATCTAAAAAAAATAAACGATTATGATCATCATAGTGAAAATGGACCACAAAATGCCCCAATGGGACCTTCTAGGACCCAATTTTGCCAAATAGATTTTGAAGCTTGCTTTTCAATGATAATTTTCCAAATAGATTTTGAAGCTTGCTTTTCAATAATATATCCCAAATTAACCCTATTTTGAGTAAAGCAAAATAGGGGTATGGTTTCCATTCTGTAAGTTAAATGCACTAATAGAGAAACAGATCGAATTTCCAGATCCAAAAAAAAAGAGAGACAGAATTTTAAAAAGTGTAGTTTCTTTTGTTTTTTTTTTTTTTATCACTAGAAAGGGTGGGAGGGGACGACCAGCGTTGCAGACTCCCTTGGGCGTGACCATACGGGCTCCCGACCCGCCTGTGAAATGTTCGGTTCGAGCCATAGCTACTGTCCGAGAAGACAGACCGTCACCACAGACACCACCGTGTGAACCGGATGGCCCAGGGCCCTCCACGGCACAGGGAGAACTATGCCCAACACCAACTGTCCACCCAAAGGGTGTAGTTGGAGCGCGTAAGGCTCGAACTCCGGACGTGGAGGTAAGCAGCACACATGTGCCACACACTTGTGTCATTCGGGCAACCACCACGGTGGTGTGTAGTTTCTTTTGTTTGGTGTACCCTTATTTTTTATTTTTATTTCTAAAAGTACCCATAGTTTTTTTTTTTTGGTACTTTTCCAAAACTAGTTTAACGGCTTCATGCGTTGCACGAGTGTGATGCCCGTGTGTATTTTGGTTTACAAACTCTAGGGACTCAAATGCGTAAGCAACAAACTCTAGGGACTCAAATCCGTAAAACAACAAACTCCAGGGACTCAAATGCGTAATTTAGCCATACATAGCCAAAAGACCAAAAGGGCTTAGCATTATGGCAGAATTACAAGAAAACCAATGGGGCAATTACCAATTTGAGGGCAAAATTGGTAAAAAATGACAATTAACCAAACACCAAAATTGATTAGCCTCTCTTTTATAAGTCTCCTGGTATGGATTACCTTCGATCATTTGGCCTAAAGGCTGAAAAAACTGTTACGAAATAAATACAAATGCATGAATCTGAATAAAGCTTTGATCCAATTACACGTATAACAAAGTACCCACTTGTCAAAAAGGACCATCCCTTCCTACTCTCATACTTATTCATCAGTCCACTGCCAAAACACAGCTACCAAAATCAGAATAATAATCAATGTTTGGCTTTTTTTCCCCCTTCAAACTTGCCATGATTGTTTTCCCCAATAATCACTACTCTTTTATTCTCATCCAACTTGACTATTTTGAATTGTTTTCCCTCTTCTTCTCTTTTTCTATAGTCACCAACTTGACTATTTTGAATTGGTTCTAATTTAAAAAAAATAAAAAATAGTAGTGATGTTGAGAAGTATGGGAAGTTTCAATTGACAAAAAGCCAAAACTCCTGAATGTGCATCTGAATCTGAATAATGCTGATAAGGGTTCCAAAACCCCTGCACTACTAGTCCTTTAACAATTTTATCGGAGATTTCACTCTGTTTCTCATGTTTCAGTTTCACCGATTTGAAATCTTGAAACTACATTTCGTACAAATAAAAAAAAGTTGCACTTAAACTTAGATAATGGGTTTGTTTTTATCCCTTGGGCTCGGGTTATTATAAACAGTCTAAAATACTGCCAATATTTGGTCACGGAAGATTTAATATGGACTACATTGAAACTTAAGTCCAAGGGTATATTGGTTCAAAAAATTGAAAAGCTAATAACTTTGGAAAACATGTTTGAAAATGGAATCACGAGGACCAAAGTGAAATTTCACTACAACATTTAGAATTGATTGTGTAATTCACCCGAAGTGTGGAGTACCTGATAATTACATCATAATTTCTTTTCCTACTACTAGGTTCAAGGTCTCGTGTCTAGCACGAGTTTTATGCCAGTGTATTTCAATTCAGATTTTAGGGACTCAAATGCGTAACCAACAAAACTCTAGGAACTCAAATGCGTAAAGCAACAACCTCCAGGGACTCAAATGCGTAATTTAGCCATACATAGCCAAAAGACCAAAAGGGCATAGCATTGTAGCAGAATTACAAGAAAACCAACAGGGCAATTTCCAATCGGAGGGCAAAATTGACAAAATGTGGCATTTGACCAAACACCAATTTTTTTTGGCCTCTATTTTATAAGCCTCCAGAATAGGAGATAAACGTTGCGACCCACACATAAAATAAAGAGCCACTTGGAAAAGGGCCCTCCCCTCCGGCCTGATTCACCAATTCACTGCCAGAAGCACAGCTACCAAAAACCATGATCTACCTTCGGCTTTTCTCCATCCACTTTTCCTAAAAAATAACACCCCCATCACATCACTAGTGATCTCATTTTCATCCAACTTGATAATTTAGAAATACTTCCAACTCCTAGAATCTGAATGTACATCTGAATCTAACGTATTAAAATGTTTCCAATTGTGTGCTACTTGACATTGGTCTTATGCTTGTAATTCCCAAAGTTCCTAGTTTTTGTTGAATATTAAAGAGTTCATTTTCAATCGTAGTCGGCGAATTGAATCTTGCAATTCGACCTCTATTTCAACGTTTCGTAATTCACAGTTCACGTAATTACTGTCATTATTTTACGACTTGATGATAATTTAGAAATACTTTTAACTCATACAATCTGAATATACATCTGAATTTAGCATATCAATAAGGTTTTCAATTGTGTGCTACTGGACATTGATCTACTGGCCTTATGCTTGCAATTCCCAAAGTTCCTAGTTTATGTTGAATATTAAAGAGTTCATTTCCAATCGTAGTCGGCAAATTGAATCTTGCAATTCAATCTCTATTTCAACGTTTCGTAATTCACAATTCACATCATTACTGTCATTCTGACACGACTTGATAATTTAGAAATACTTTTGACTCATACAATCTGAATATACATCTGTATCTGACATATATCAATAAGGTTTTCAATTGTGTGCTACATGACATTGATCTACTGGCCTTCTGCTTGCAATTCCTAAAGTTCCTAGTTTTTGTTGAATATTAAAGAGTTCAGTTTTAATCATGGTTGGTGAGTTGAATCTTGCAATTTTATTGCCTTTTCAACTTAAATTTAACCGTAATTCATGTGTATATTTGAACTAAAAGAAATGTACACACTTAAACATAGAGGGACCAAATAGAGTAATGGGTTAAAGTAAAGGGCTTAATTATGTAAATTAGTGTTTCTTCCTCGAGCTCAGTTATTGGAAAATATTTATAATATCCTTCATAATTATTCAAGGACTATTTGAAACATAAGTTGAGATGTATATGGGTTAAAAAGTTCAAAAGGGAATAATTTTGGAAAACTATGTGGAATTTGAATCATGAGGACCAAAGTGAAATCTCACCAAAACTACCAGAGCCGATGGTGTAATTCACCCAAACTGTAGTGGAGTAGTATTAGATACTAGGATCCACTTCTAGTCAGGGATCCCTGAATTTGTTAAAGTCAGGGATCCACTCTCATTCTCACGTTTCCCAATTGAATTTTGATGATCCGAGTCGTTCAACGTGTTTAAAACATGGTTTTAAGGATATCCACAAGGAATAAAAAAAAATGACCGGGAAGGCTTCCATCCGAGTAGTTTTTCATACAAACCGTAGATATATATTGTATGAAAAACTGCTCGAATGAAGCTATTTTCGGTCATTTTTTTTATGGTTCCTCGCGGGGACCCTTTAATACACATTATAAACACATTGGACAGTTCGGATCATCAAAATTCAATCGCGAAAGGTGAAGTTCTGACTTTAACAAAGTCATGGATCCTTGACTAGAAATTTTCCTTAGACACTATTAGAAATTAATAAAACTTGCAAGCCACACACAAAACAAAGTAGCCACTTGAAAAAGGCCCATCCCCTCTCTTACATTCCTCCCCTCCCTCCTCAGCTCACTGCCAAAACTAAACACAGCTACCAAAAATCATTATCTACCTTTGCCTTTTTTTCCATCCACTTTTCCTAAAAAATAACACCCCCAATCCATCACCACTCTCAATCTAATCCAACTTGATAATTTAGAAATATTTCCAACTCTTTACAATCTGAATGTACATCTGAATCTGAATTATCAACAATGAATGCTTTTATACTTGTAAACTAATTGACATTGATCTACTGCTTTTTTGGTTCAAGTTCCCATAGTTTCTCTTAAAGCATTCATTTTCTTTCAACCCACTTGAACTGTTAAAAAATTTATGAACATTAGTAGTTAATTATAAGAATATTAAAGCAGGACTTGGGTGGGTACTATGCACCTGGGTGCTATGCACTGTGATGTGCACTCCTCAGCCGTCCGATCATGCATTGTTTTGGCGAGAATTGCCCAAACTATCCTCTCCAATAGCATGCCAATCTCTATGGGAAAAAATGGCTCTATGCAGGGACGGAGCCAAAATTTTAAGTTAGCAGGGTCAAAAATCAGATATACATATGCAAGTTATTTTTTCTATTTGCTCCTGCAAAGAAATAACTAAATTAAAAAGTAAACTCTAACGTAAATATTTTGAAAACAATGTATGATATAACCTTATTTATAAAACTATCAACTGTAAAAAAAAAACATAAGAATTCTATGAATTTTAAGTAAGTTGGGGCAATTTTTGAATATTTTGGAGGGGCAAAATTACAAATTTAGCCCCCAGACTATCAAAAATCCTGGTGAAAAATTATAGTGAGAGGGGTCAAGTGACCCCTCTCGTCTCTAGGTAGCCCCAGACTATCAAAAAGAGTCATGCATGTTTGAGTCAAACTCTTTGTTCATCTTGCTATAATGTGTGTTCTCTCACATGCGATATGATAATTTTTATGTCTCAATCATTTTGCAACACCATTGTGCAATACTTTGGGTTCTGGTGTCAATCCTAACACCACAAATCACATATTAATGCCCAAAAAAAATGGCAAAGCCATCTTCCTTACCTCATCCGAGTCATTTGATTTGCAGTACAAAACAAGATGAGTTTAATCCAATCATCTGAATTTGAAATTGCGCTAAAATAGCACAGCATCGGCATAGCAGTATGTTTATTTTCAACTCTTTTTTTTGACACTATAGTATGCCAAATATTAATTTTGATAATGCCATTTTGACCCCAATTTATTGTTATTTTTAAACTTTTTTTTGACACTGCAGTATGCCAAATATGAATTTTGATAATGGTTGAGTGGGACATTAGGATGGAAAGATTGGCCTATTAGGTACAAATTTGGTGGCATATATGTCAAACTCGAAGAATGCATGATTTGGTAATTCATGCATCGTCATCAATATGAGTATTTATTCATAGGTTAAATTGTACCCCTCCGTTCCTTTTTATTAGTAAGTTTGTTGCCTTGTAATTCCAATTTATTTTCTCTCGCATCAATTTTTACAACTTTTATGAATTATCTACTTTCCACTATTTACCCTTATCAATATAATAATACATATTAACTTTTCAAAAAGGAATCTATTTTTAAAGGCAAAATATGAAATGTACCCATTAACTTTTCAAAATACATACTTATTAAGCGACAGTGTAAAATGAAAATATCTAGACTATAAAAGAGACGGAGGGAGCGTGAACTATGAATTTCTGATAGGGGAGAGAGGTGCATTGAACATGAAGTGGCATGGGATGGGCTGACTTATTAGTAAGTAAATAAAAATAAATAAAAATCCTAGTAGGGTCTGTGCATTAGAATGGGCCCCAATTAATAGAAAAAATTGTGAATCAGAAAGTGAGTGAGAAGGTGGGGACAGCCACAAACAGAGAGCTAGGATCATTGCATCTCTCTCTCTCTCTCTCTCTCTCTCTCTCTCTCTCAATTTGAAGAAGACTCTGTTAGCTTTCGCTCTCAGTTCCCACTTGTGTTATTCTATACTTGGTCGGTAGAAGAGAGCAAATACTGAAGAAAGAATTTATTCCCAAAAAAAAAAAAAACCCTTAATTAACTTCTTTTTTTTTTTCCTTCTTATTGGAGCTTGGTTGATCACTTACCAACCATGCTTCTTTCAGGGCTCGAGTGACAAATGATTGTCGAGAGTATTGTGTGCCAATCTCGTAGGGATGCTTTTCTGTCGTCGTGATACATATTCTCTTGTCCTTTTAAGTTCTTGTATCCGCTATATTTGATTAATAAATTTTTTTTCCCTTAAAAAAAGAAGCAAAAAATGATAGTAAACAAAATGGAAAATTATGTCCCAAGGGATACTTAATTCTTCACAAAGGAAATATAGATATATTGTCTTTTAACCACAAGATTTCAACTGGTTACAACACCGATCAAAACCCGTCACATACGCAAAGAGCCCACGTATTTATGGGTTGTGGGTTCCACGTGTTTGTGAAAAGTCATGATCGGTATTGTGGCCGGTTATTGTGTACATCTGTGTGTAGCACTGTTTGCTAGATTGTAACCTCCCTCCCTCACTCTCTCTCAACAGTTTAAAAAATACACAAGTTGATGGTTTTCAAATCTTGTTACCCAATCTTTCAACCTGAAACCATATTCATGTATGATTCACACTCTTCTTGTCATTGACGCCAAACATGAAGTGCATTTGCACCATATGGGTCACTATCATGTCTAATTTCTTTGTCACTGCAAATACTTTGTACTAAAATATCCGATTTAATTAATAGATCTTCCCTTTAAGTTTACCATATATGATCAACTTGCAATCCACCTGTTATGATTAATTATTTTGATTAATCAGATCATTAGCTTTAATCCCACTTTCCCTCCTCAATCCTTTGCTCGATCTCCTCGGAAAAAAAAAAATCTCTTTTTGATTTTCCTGGTTTAACAAGTCAATTAGCTGTAAATGATATGCATTGTTGATCTCAATGTGAGAAAAGTTAAAATTAGTCTTGCCAGATCAATGTAAATCCCGTTAATCAGGGTCACTTAAAGAAACTAATTAACTAAAGGTTTTGTCAATAACAACCTAACATCATCAGCATTACGTATGCGATACCTCTATCCCCAAAACAGTTGTCTGGTATGCAAAACAAGGATAAAAAATAATACTATTTATCCAAAAAGAAAATTTATTTATTTTAATAAATTAGAAGAACTCATTGATATATACTCCCTCTGTCCCTTTTTAAATGATCCATATGGGAATACGTGTAATTTCAAACCCCTAAAAAATATATTTCTCTATAAAATCTTTTAATTTTTTTAATACCAAATTAAAGTGCTCATTGAGTACTTTAATTTGGTGCAAAAAAAAAAAAAAATGTTCTACGGAGGTGCCTTTTTTAACGTCCACAAAAATACACGTTTCCCAAGTGGATCACTTAAAAAGGGAGGGAGGGAGCAGCAAATTATTGAAAGTTTTTAAAATTTTCGTGAAAAAATTGATTATTTTTAAGTTCTCATTTTGCGGGCTGGACAAATATTTGGGACAAGGTAGTATGAATTATTTAGGGTTGTACACTAAATTTAGCTACTCAAGCTTGACTCCGTTCATTTGCCAAGAATATTACGCGAGAAAATTAATCTTGAGAAAAGTGAAATGAAGTGAAGTAAAAGAAAGGAAAATTTACTTTCCTGTGAGAGTGTTCACTTGATAAAAGATTTTTCAAGGAAAGTGTAATTGGCGGGAGCAAACTTTCTGACGACACATAATTCCTTCCTTTCTGCGGGATCCATTTTCGAGGGAAAGTGAGTCTTGGTGGGAAAAATATTTTTGTGGGTCCCATTATTTTCCTGGTAACTAAACATCTCAAAAGTTATGGGAAAATTGATTTTCCCATACATTCTTAACAACTGAACGAAGCATGATAAACGAGCAGAAAAGTGAACTGCTCAACCTTATATTAAAAATTTTAACAAGTTTGAACGAGCTTTTAACGAGCGAAATACAATTCGAGCTAGTGTAAACTCAAGGTTTTGGTTCATTTAGCAAACCTATGGAGTACTTGCCAATTATGACAATCAAATCAAACTTGAACCCAATGTACACAAAATACAAGAGCTACTAATCTTGTGATCTACTCAATTAAGATTCTAAAAGCATTACCAGACCATACTACAAGGAATTGGTTAAAAAATTATAATTATAAGATTGTATAATCCCATGAAAAGCTGATAACGTACACGGTTTCCCCATTTTTTAAAATTATAATTCCAAGTAGATGTTTAAATAATGGTAAAAAACAATTCCTATGTTATTCAATTTATTTAAGATTAACTGCGCCGGCGAATCTTAATTTATATAAATAAAAAAATGGAAAACCGTTTAAAATGTATAGTGGTCAAATTGGTTTGTTGGACTGTGGATCATTTGGAAGACTAGATTCATTGTAGTCTTTAACCCTTGTATGATGAAGTTGTAATTTCATTCTTTCTTTTTTTAGAAAAAAAGTGTCAAGTTGTTATTTAATACTGTTATTTTACCTATATTTTTTTTCCCTAAGGCCGGATGAACCTTTAAATTGGTGAAGTCTTTGCTCTAGGCCACCCTCCATGGCCAAAGCATATGAGGGCTTCATTTTATATGTACATGTTGAGTGTTAGAAATATAAATTTCATTAAATTATATGTACATGCTGCAATGCCCCTTTAAGGATCGAAAAGTTAAATTTACGAAGTATAGATGAATTCAAATAACGCCAAATTCTCCGTCTATTTGAGCAAGAGAAATAGAACTTCTAACATAAAGATCTAAGTATAGAAACACTTGCATATTGTCATTTTTTTATATGTGGGAAATTAATATGTCTGAATGCGAATAGTAGCGAAGGCGGTAAAATCTATTCAAAATTACCCAAATAGATTGCATAGAATGAATCATAACATTTTGTAATCTCAACAACTTAAAATCAAAAGGGGCCCATTTTTGAATTCCGCTTTAAATGTCGTAAAGTGTTTACACCTAAAACTAACCACCTAATGACGGCCGGGATGCCACGTGGCATTACTAGGTGGATTAAGTTCAAAATTTAAAGTAGCATTAATTAACCTCATGGCTGGATTAATGCATGTACAATAGATGTTGGATGAAGGCTAAACAGCCTAAACTACTTAGAAGAAGAGAATGGGACACTTGAATCAATATGGATATTCCCTTTAGGCAAAAATACCCAAACACATATTCAACCTGTGGATGGATTTTGGGGAAGGTGATTGTAGAGGTCATAAAAAGCAATTTGAGAGAAATGCAAGAAAAATATAGATTTCAAATGATATTTAAAAGCATGCAAAGACAGAAATGCATTTCGTTTGCACCAGGGGGGAAAAACAACCTAAGTAGTCTTCTGGGTATAGCATGCTCCCGCTTAGAACTTACTCCAGGGCTTGAGGGATCGCCCAGCAAATGCTCGTTAAAGTTTTAAGTCGCTCAAACTTGGTTAATACGGTCTAGAGGTGACTCCATCTATAGTCAATTAATTTTAGGTTGGAACCCTCCAATAACATTTAATAATATATTGAAACTAAGACAATGCACCAATGCAACTAGGATCGATAAACAAAGCTGAATACTGGCTTCATTGTCCAAAATAAACTTTATTAGTTGAGAGGTTGAATTGATTTAAGTCAATTTTTAAGTAGATGTATTGTAAGAGAATGACCTGTCTTGTAAAACGTAATAAGTCAGTTTTGAGTTTAAGCCAAAAATTGAAACAAGTTCTGAACGGTCTTAAATGAGCATTTAATGAACTGATTACTAAGCAAGCTCGAGCAACTTATCAAGCCAAATAGTAAGTAATTACTAAATTTGATTTTGAACACTTATCAAGTTCAAAACATATTTTTGCATTCAGCTCGACAAATCAATCTCGAACGAGCTATTAACTACTTGGAACCTTTGCCTACTGAATTGGATGGAGAATAAGAAGTATATATATATATATATATATATTGTTGGAACTATAAACTCCAAAAGAGGAAAGAAAAATAAAGGAATGGTTATACTTATACATTGATGGGTTAGGTAATGAAAGTTATGAAACCGACTTTTCTTTTTCTATCTAAGGCCATGTTTGGATTAATATTTGTGGGAGCATCTAGTGCGGGATAACAACTTTGGAAGGGATATGAAAAAGAAAGAAAAATAAACAAAAGACGCCTAAAAGATAGACTCCTTAAAGTCAATTTGAAAAAAAATAAAATAAAACTAATTAAAAGAAAGATTCAAACATTTAGATTCATGGTATGAAGAACAGAAGAAGCTTGCACGAAACTTAGCTCAGTTCTCCTAATTAACCATCTCAACTGCGTGAAAAAATTATAATTAACATTGAAAATAACTCTGAATCACCCGGACAATATTGGCTACAACACACAAAAGTCAAATATAATTTAAAAATCACATGAAAAGAAAAAAGTTGATTCATGCATCAATAAACCACCCTCCATGCAATTTCCAACCAAAACCATGATTCTGCTTACATCCAAGTCGCAGATGACTTTGGGGAGGGGTTGAGGCCGCCGCCTCTCCCTCTTCCCCCCCCCCCCCCCCCCCCCCTATCCCGGCTGGCCCCTTTCTCCTCTTCCCCCCTTTTCTTGACCCCTTCCTGCACCCCCCACCCCCACACCACAGCCTCCTCTTCCTGCTGCCGCCGTGCTCTTCTTCCCGCTGCCATCTCCTCCTCCATCCGTGTTTGGGTCAGATCTGGGGTTGTTTTTGCTGAAGGATGTTCCGGCTTGGGCCCTCCGCCAATAAGCCGACGGTGCTCCGGCGCGGCGGACTTGTCAACAGTTACTTCACCGGAGGATTTTTATTTTATTTTCAGTCTTTTTTGTTTTGGTTTAGTTGTTTTACCCCTTTCATAGGTGGTTTATTTAGCCCCTTTCGGGTGCTTGTTCTTCGATTTTATCCTGTGCCTAATGGTAGGATTTAAGCTGTTTTCCTTCGGGATCCCTACTAGCAGATCGTGGACAGGTTCCTAGCCCAGAATTGTTGTTGGTCTGCCTCGGGCAGGGGTGCCACCGTCTAGATTTTGATAGTTTTGGTTCATTCCTGTTGTTTCTGATGAAATCTGTACTGCCCTCGGGCATTTTCCTTGAATGGAATTGACTTGACATTTTCAAAAAAAAAAAAGTCGTAGATGACTACGTATGTATACAGTGGCGGACCCAGGAATCCAGCACAATGGGGGCACTTTATTAATTATAATTGTGTAATTTTTTTCTAGTCAATGATCTTGCTGAATTAAGACATTTATTATGAACTATAATGCTTATAATGCATACATTTTATAAAAAAAAAAGAACAGAAAATGAGCATATAATTAATTCTATATTTTTATTTTGAGATATATATGAGTGTGTATGTTAAATATAGCGTTATATTGCATAATTATGCTAAATATATAATATGAATAATTTTTTTTTTGAGTTTTGCGCGGGGTCAGTGGGGGCACGTACCCCTCGCGTGACCCCCCTTGGGTCCGCCCCTGTATGTATATACTATACTTTATGTTTATGTGCATAGTTGGCCCGGACACACTGAAATAGAAGGGGAGAGTAAGAAGTGCAAAGGAAAAAGCGTGTTTCTAGATTTTTAAAAAGAATTGCTGTAATACTATATACAAAAGATAAGGTAGTCGGAACTCAACTGAATTTTAATAACCTTATAAAATGATGGAGGTTTGCAACTGGAATTAGTTAGGGCCTAGGTCGAGATCTTTTGAAAGCCCAAAGTGTTTCAAGTTGGGGTAAGTACAGGCCGGTCCACTTTTGGACGGCCTTGTACCACGCGCTCCATCCAAAAAAATTACTGTACTACTAAAAGCACCGAGAACTCATCCACGGGATTTTTAGATCATTTGGTCAACCCGACACTGCCCACTATTTCATCATCATTACTTCCAATTATTGTGCCCCATCTCTCTCTCTCTATTCACCCCAAATTTTAGGGTACACTATGAAAATGTCTAAACCACTAAAACCATATAATAGGAAAGTGCACCATAAACCTAAACCCTATGGTACCATATGAAAGTGCCTAAACATAAACCCTAGGGTACCCTATGAAAGTGTCTAAAACCCTAGGGTACCCTATGAAAGTGTCTAAACCACTAAAACCCAATATAAAAAAGTGCACCCTAAACCTAAACCCAAAAAAAGAGTGATTGATCTTAATGGTAATTAAAAGAGTGATTGATCTTAATGGTAATAAATATTTGTTTTTTTTTTTGGACCGGCCCGTAATAAAATCTTTCAAGTTCGAGACTCCGCATGATGGACTAGGCCTGAGGCCCGGGGCCCAAATTGGCTTGGTGGAGCCTGGCTGAACATGATCCAGGCCCAGCAAAAGGTAAGCATGAATAGCCCGGCCTTACCATCCCCGGCTATTATTTTTTTTTTTTTCTGGCTACTATTAAGGGGGTGTTCCGCTAAGAGAGTTTTTTTATTTTTTGGCTTTTCACGACTTTTTATGTGATGTATTGTGAGAGTGTGACTCCTCGGTTTTAGGAATAAGCCTGCTTTTTGATTTTTTTTGAGTTAGCGGAATAGGGCCTAAATTTGACAGTAAAAACCAAGACGATGATAAATAAAATAAAATAGTAAAGACGTAATTTCTAGTCCTATGATTTTTTTGCAGAAATTTCCTTCAGGGAATCACCACTTAAAAAAAGACAATTATTTTTTTATATTTTTTACATAAATGTTTTCGGTAAAATAATATATTTGGGTAAGAAATTGCATTATTATAAATGGTTTTGTGGTGGCAAAGCTACATAAGTGAGTTTTAATATGGGTTCGGGTCTCAACACACTAAAAATTCTAAGGAGAGGTATTTTTTTAACTATTCAAACACTAAAAAAGAGAATGACAAGTTGGGATTCGAACCTGAATAAAAAATGAGCAAGACATAGACGCCTTACCACCGGGATAGATGCAACACTCAATAATTTTTGGGCACTTTCTATATATATTACTTTCTTTTGACATGGGGCCGGGGCCATATTTTCAGAGGGTCGCGTGACCCCGTGCTTAAACTGTATCCGCCCCTTCCTATGAGACTTCGGGAAAGAATAGCATTTTAAATCATGCCGATACGTGAAGTCACCAAAAAGATACTAGTGAAAAGAAGAGAAAGGAAACTGTAGAGAAAAACGTGGATGCTGGGCGGGTATATACATGCACATGTGGTGGCAAGAGAGCATCTCGGCCGTCCTAATTAAGTGTTCTAGACTGCCCAGATTTCTCTCGCCCTGCCTCCTATTTCTCTCTTCAAAATCTTGGACAGTCGAGAAGCGCGACGGTCCAGCAATCATGTTTTTCTCGAAACTGTAGAACAGATTTTTCACAGTTGCACCAACTGCTAAGCAAGCAACTGTCACCTTTTCTTCATCCACCTTTGTTTCGTTCTCTACCAGCCTTACACTGCTTTAGGGATACAAATTGAAACGTTATAACTTAGGGGACCAAAGTGATCGAACCCACACCTTAATCAATGCTGCATATAAAACCTTCTCGACATTCCCCTAAAACGCAAGTGGTGGCTAGCTCATACGATAGAGCTCTTCGATGTCTCACACTGCATCCCGGGATCGAGTCTCATTCTCCCTTCCCCTCCCCCATGTAGTAGATTAGGAATGACGAATGACAAAAAAAAAAATTCCACTAAAACAATATCAATTTGTGTACTAAAATGTTACAGAGATTAAATCGACTAAACCACAGCAAAATTCATTACCTCTTTACCATATAAGACGTTGAAATCCACCGGAAGAGTGAACGAATGATTGATTGATAAGTTTTTTTTTTTTTTTTTGGTAATTGATTGATTGATTGATAAGTTGAATAAACTTCTTGGAGTATTTGATTATGTTACTCAATCCTCATATAAACTCCAAGACCCAAAAGAAACCCCACATAAAGAAGCTGCTCTCTCTCTCTCTCTCTCTCTCTCTCTCTCTCTCTCTCTCTCTCTCTCTCTCTCTCTCTCTCTCTCTCTCTCTCTCTCTCTCCATCCCTCCCCTTTTTAACGTGAAAAGTGGCTTCGCAAGATGTGTGTAAAACCCTAGCTGCTGCTGCCCTTTTTGTAAGCCTTTATGCCGCATGCTCGAGCGCATGTAGGCTACTCGAGCACTTCTCCAACAGCTCATTTGTTGGACGCATGATATCAATGTGCTTGAGCACTTTCCTTGAACCGAATACCCTTGCTCAAAAAGACACCCGGAATTACATCGAATCATAGAAAACACAATTACAAAGACAATGTGATTCCTTCCACAATCCTAAACAGACGCATCTAGAAAGAATGAAAATAAAACGTAGAACTCATATTGTGTCAGGGCTCAGCTGATGGAGCTTACATTTAGCAAGTCACCTTTCTGAGAGAGAGAGAGAGAGAGACGGGACAAGTGTATTGGTCCAATTAGATTTTCCGTGCTTTGGAGCTGACAGTGCATTTTGCAAATGGGAAAAGAATTAGTGGTGCATGGCCAGTCCAAAGTGGACCGGCCAGTAATTCGCCCTACCTCCTTTGGGCCTATTTCATAGGCTGGACTTGCGCTCATGAATGAAGTTGACGTGACCGACCTATCAAAAGAAAAATTTCTGGCAAAACCTGTACCTAGAATGGGCCAATGCTTTTATGGGCTTGCTCGGCCCATCCCCACAACGAGCCTTATTCCCGATCCGCATAAATTACGTAATGCTCCCTCGTTCTCAAATTGCTTGCCCTCTTTAAATTGGTGTGAAAAAATTTCAGAATAAAATACTCTCGCCTTCCGTGTTTGTTAGTCCGTTTTAAGGTTTTTAACATTTTTAGGAAACATCATAATTGCTTTGTACAATTCTTGTCTTTTCAATTTTAACCTTCAATCATGATTGATTTGTTAATTAAATATTTGAATGCATGGGTAAAAGGAAATCACAATGGTTTGGCAAATTTGGCATGAAAAAGCAATAAGTGGTTGACCATGAGGTCGCATGTTCAAATCTCACGGAGGCCAACCATCCCAAGCTTTGGGGCCACTGGGGTTGTACCCAGTAGTTACCTTTAGGGCTCCGGAGTTAGTCGAGGTGCACGCAAACTGGCCTAAACATCTGGTTACAAGAAAAAAAAACATGGGTAAAAAAGTAAAATTGACACAATTTACTCATTGACTTTCAAATGA
Source organism: Gaultheria prostrata (assembly GCA_036023075.1). NCBI lineage: Eukaryota > Viridiplantae > Streptophyta > Magnoliopsida > Ericales > Ericaceae > Gaultheria > Gaultheria prostrata. The sequence goes on along the minus strand of JAXBDA010003125.1, from coordinate 2,157 downwards.
AAAGGCAATAAGTGGTTGACCATAATCACGTTTTTTTTTTTTCCAGAACTCAAGCCTCAAGATGATCGGATCAACTCAAAGACACCTGTTGTTGAAAAATAAAATAAATTTAAAGGCACCTCCAGTCCACAACTAATTTCTCAAGGTCCTCAAGGACCAGTCCCATCATTCTCCAATGGAGTCCACTTAACTATGTAATTTGACAATTAATTTTTTTTTTTGGGGGTGTAAGAGTACGTAATTTGACAACTATTGTTATAAAAGCTAAGTAAATCAAACAACAACACACACACACAGAGAGAGAGAGAGAGAGAGAGAACGATCCAAATATTTGAACAAAGACACAGGGGAAAAAAAGGTCACAAAAAATGAAGCCCCAATTGACCATCATTCACTCACAGACTCATAGTCTCAAATTAACCTATTGAATTAATAGGTTATTCTTTTTGGGTGTATTTTTTTTTTTTTTTGCCACTCGAGTTGTGTGTTGTGCTTGAGATTTCTAAAAAAAGAAAAAAACATGTGCATGCAGCAGCTACGCTTCGACTGGAGTTGGGGACGAAGCTAGGGAGGGGGGTGCCAGGGGACGAAGCTAGGGAGGGGGTGCCAGGGGAGGCCCCGGCAACTCCCAACCTTCCAATAATTTCATAATTACCTTTAATTTTTTTTTGTATATATTTTTACATATAGATACGAAATGGCCTCCTGAAGTTTCAATTTTTCTCTTATCGTCCCTCTTTTCTTTATGGGTTTTTTTCAAAAAATATGGTAACACTTCACTTATTCATGTCGTATAATTATTTTAATTTCAAGTACAGGATAATTATCATTAAATTTTTTATATACAATTATTTTACTTTTTGACATAATTAATTCTGGCAACTCCGAAGTTGGGATTGTAGCTTCGTCCTTAACCGGAGTACCAAGCCCGAATGACCCCATTGTAGAGCACAAGAAATGTCCATGCGGGGGTGCATTGTGCCTGCAACCCCTGCACCTGCACAAACAGGATGTCCTCTGAAGCTGGCTGCAAGGGTGCTGACGGTTGCAGTTGTCTGCTTAACGATGATGATGTACATAGATATAGCAACATAAATGCAATAGTACAAGTACGTACCCTAAAAATGTAAAAATGGTCCTGGCTAGCTTGCTAATATAGCTACTTTTAGCAGGTACGTAGTTGGCTGTGTGTATCGTATGGAGTTCTGAGTACCGTACTTGCATGTCGCAAGCCCGGGTTTGTGTGTGTGTGTTGTCTAGGTGGTTCCTAGCAACAACATAAGATATAAAAATACATGTCCACACGTTATGCATATACATGCATGCTTTTTCATGTGGAGTATATCTTTTACATTTTAGTTTTCTTTTCCTTTTTCCTTCTTACTGTCTGTATTATACCCTTCGGCCCGTTTGATTCGGGGATAAGGCAACTGGGATTTCGGGTCACATGTTGGGCATTTGCACGTTTTTTAGAGTTTCGGTAAAGGGGATGAATGCTTTTTCTCATGGTTTCGTTATATATGATCGTAAGGTTTTCTGGATCATGATTCATGAGGTTAGGTGCAAGTACGTGCCTGTATATAGGATGTTCCTGAATCTAGGCTCCTTTTCTTTTCTTTCCCGGAAAATATTTTCCTCATTTCTTGTTGATTGGTTGTGTAAGAAAGTAAGTAAAATCTTACTTGATAAAAAAAATAAAATTCATTTATATCACCAACGGAGAGGGGAGAAAATTTGATGCTAAGAAAGCAAGATCAGTCTTTAAAAATGTGTCTATGGGTACACCACGCACACGTATACCAAATGTACACCAAAGCATCCCAACAGCCATCTCAAAAATCAATGTTCCGGATTTGAAATAAACTATTCGCGCGGTTCCATAAACAACAATGGTTGTGACATACACTTTTGCGCCCGCAATCCCGAAGATTGAGAGGCCGTGCAGAACTTGTGAAGCCCTCCTCGTGACTGTATGTGCAAATGTGGGCATAGAATGGGGATGGGATAGGATTGTGAATCTTGTGGGACCTCTAAAACCTTTTTTGGTGTTGCAAAAAATGGAAGGATTGACAAGACACTAGCCTTTTCTTAGACGAGGTAAAGGTATATTTGCAGACACTTGAATCAAGCATCCATGTTGGGGGATTCTAGTAGAGC
>JAXBDA010003124.1:0-36939 GCA_036023075.1 Gaultheria prostrata | reverse complement strand
GGCCAAAAATCCCACGACCACAAGGTGGATCGATCCACCACCAAGGGTGGATCGATCCACAACCCTCTGTTCAGCTTTTGCACAAGGTGGATCGATCCACCACCAAGGGTGGATCGATCCAAGCCCCCTTTTTCATGCCTTAGCACATTTTTCTCTTCACCCCTTGGCCATTTCGTGCTTCCGAACTTCCTTTGTTGCACCTCAATTCCTCGTGGGGCTTTGGAAAGGGTGATTCTTGGTCTCGTGTCCTCTTGGATACTCCCGGATTTCACCGGGAGTCTTGTGAGGCTTGGACACGACGTTAGCCTTCCGGCTTGGGTTTTCCTTGTCTTCCCGAGCCTTAGCCATATCCTATCTCTTGGCTCTCGAGGCTCGGTGGAGGCATGCCATGCGGCACGTGACCCTCGGATCCTTGGGATTCATCCCGGAGCCTTCAAACGCGCTTTATTCCCTGGTTTTAGCCTGAAACTACAAAAATACGCTTCGCGCAACATCAATCATTTCAAGCGCTAAAACGCGTGCATGTGTGAACTAAATGAGCTAAATGAGCCCGGATATGTACAATATTTGGGGCTCATTGAGGACTCTCAGAACTAAGCCTATTCAGTACATATACCCATTACAAGTACATCACTGACTAATAATTAAATTGAAGGCTAATAGATAGGAGAAGGGTTTTAGCTAGTGACGGCTTGATTTGGGAAGGTTAAGGGTTGACATCAGGGTTCCGCAAACAATACATAGAGTTTGAATGCACGGAAAAATAAGATAGAGGCTCTTCAACCTTTCAAGGCATAAGTTAATTCACATCAGCAGCATGATCTTTAACTGCATAGAATAGGGTCGTATCATAGATCTATTGTAGTGTCACACAGTCTATTTTACTATCCCATAGTACCATCAACCATGTCTGACGCGTACCACAAGCGTCAGCATGCAGAATATGCATCCGACACCTGTACCCAACCTAGATGCTTGAATTCTTTACTTGTTTAAGTATTTCAAGAGAAACTAGGTCACAATTGCTACAAAATTAACATTATATTCGATCACATGAATGAGAGAATTTTTATACTGACATAATCCTAATTCATTTCTAAGTAGATTTCTTAAAAACTGACAACCTAATATCGAATACAAATAAAGTGAAAAGAAGGGTTCAGCTTGTGTCTCCATACAATACCTAACCTTGATATCCTAATATATAAATTCCAGAAGGTCCGGCATTTGGATACGCACTCGAACCCAACACTCATAACCAAGTCCATGAAACGATGCAACATAGGGCTGCTGAGAGCTGACGACTCCTAAATCTACAAGAACCGACCAAAATAAGCCAAAAATTACCCGTAATATTAAACACTTTAAAGTTGAGACTCAAACCAACCCTAAACAATTTTATAAAACTCCAGAAGCAAGTTCTAAGTGGAACTCAAACAATTTCCTCTTTCCTTTCCATGCTTGTTACCAATTACTATAACCACAACCAGAAATCAGCAATGCAGAAACTACCACCGCGAAGGATATGGCATGGGAAAAAAAAAACCAATATAATTTCTATGGGAAACAGATTACGTATATTTCTCATTGTGAAATTACAGTGCAATAAGGTCACAAAGATTGATCATGGCATTCTGGTTCAGAAGTTCTGTCGTTTGTGACAACTCGTGTTTCCTTTCAAATGGTTTGTAAATGGTCTCCCAATAAATGAATCTGTGGTTAGGATATAAATCCAAAAACTTCAGGTTGCTATGTCTTAACTACAGACTCTAATTTTTGTCAAAAGTAACGCCATACTCCCTAACACAAGAAGATTTTGCCAAGACTAGTCCCATGTACTTCAATAACATCAAGAAAAGAGAATAATCTCTCAGATAACCCAAGGGATCGATAACAATTACACAAGTATCAACTAAATTAGCATACTCCATCCTTTAAAACAGCCTGTCGATCAGGAAATTGTATTAAACTGGTTATCATTTCTCCAAATTTTTCATGTCCGTATGAAATTACAACGATTAAAAAAAAATCAATGAACTTTAATACTCTATTTGTTTTATTTGCCAAATGGTCACATATGAAAAGGAAAAACAGAAACCAAAACCTCCTAATTTTTTGTTAAGGACAAAGACATTTAAAGGTACATCAAACAGGCACTTCATTCCCCACCCCACTCACTTTCCACGTGAAGAGGATTGAATCAAGGGTCGTCAAACAAGCAATGTCACACTATTTGAAGATGAAAAACCCATTGCCTCTCAGAATCTCAGTGTTAATGATTGCACTAGCCTCGCGGAGGTGTAAAGTTGTAGAATGTAAACTGTTTTCACAAGCCTTCTGGTATTCCTGTGACATCTTCTCCTTACTTTCAATCCCCAAAGAATGAGCAGGCGCGTCTTATTGCCAGTCCAAACTGCTAATTACTGGAGCTGACCTTCTTTATTCCTTCTGATGAATAAAACTTTCAGAGAGGAACTAAGAAGCGTGCCCGAGCCCAGGCAATTCGTACGTCCCTCGTCGGTCTGAAACCCCAAGCTTCATCGAGCACTCTTGTTAGTTTTTCTCACTAAGACATCCATGACCAACTTTATTGACCCACTTACACCATTAACACAAAAAGCAATCACAAGACTATGTTATAAACACCACCAACTTAAGCTTAAGTAAAATAAGATCGATATTCAACTTCTCATATTCTCGTTCCCAAATAATACTATCCTTCTTCTCAACTAAGGTCCCTTACAAGGATTTCACTACACACAAACTTCACTACAACAGGCCGCCAGAAAATATTCTAAAACCCACAAAAATCGAGGTGGGAAATGCAATGCAAAATGGCATTTTTATCCCTAGCCGCAACATTTCCAGCGATCACATCACACGAGGCCCTAGTTCTTACAGATGCGTTTATCAAGCATTTTAGAACAAATTAATGGAATTCAAAGAGTAAAAAAACAGCAGGTGATCAAACGAGAGCTTACTGAGAACGAGTACAGGTGAGTGCATAACTCTGGGGTTTGCGTCACGTAATTTGATCCGTTGATCGTTGATCTTTATTAAACCAAACATCGATAGATATATTAATAATTGAATTTGATTTATAGAATAAATAGTCATTCACAGTTTAACTTTAAAATAATTTACAGGATCAGACCAACTATATAAATTGAAATCCAATTTCAATTACCATTGTTCAATCAAGCTAATTTATTACATATACATATTATTCTTCAGACTCTATAAAGTGAACGGTTCAGATTATAATAATAAACGCACAGCCTACAATGGCGATGACGGAAAACCCCACAATTTCCACCACCAAAATTGTTGATGTACATAATTAAACTCTTTTGTTTTTATGGATTTGGGGGCAAGGTGTTTTGCACAAACCTTGGTTGGACCATCACGGATTAGGTTATTTGATTACAACCATTAGATGTTATTGAGCTCTTCCAATCAGTAACACATGCAAAACTTAAGCCCCGTTCCACTAAATTTGACTTTTTTTTAAAGACAGGTTCCAAGTCTCACATAATTTGGGTACTGAGGTTACATTTCTTGAATCTTCTCTACGAAGTCGCTCTTGCTCGGATGTCTTCCGTTGTTGAGCATAAAACAACCTCATTATGTTTAGCTCTCTTCTGAAAGATTCTGGCATTCCTGTCAATCCATATGTGGTATATAATACCAACTAGGCCCAACTTAAACATCATACTAGTCAAGTTCTGCCCTTTTACATACCTTGAAATCCATGTTAACTCTGAACTCCAAGAGGTAGAATTCATGTTTATCCCCATTTTCCTCGACAAGTATACCCATATCTGTTTTGAATACGTACAATCAAAAAAGAGAAGGCCAATAGATTCATCCATGCTATTACAAAGAACATAAAGTGGATTAGCATCTGTGTTCCAGATTTGAATCCTGTCTTTTTAGGTAAACGAGCTTTCCAACAAAGCCATAAAATAAATGCCCAACAAGGTATATTACCTTTGAACCACGCTACATGGTGTCGTAAGACCTGTTGACCTGCTTCAGTAATAGATCCCATAGCGGACTGCATCGTAAACAACCCTTTTAACAGAAAGGATCCAACTAACAGAGTCAGACCTATCTAGGTTGGGAGGGAGGATATAGTCTCTTATCTCCCGAATGGCAGCACTTTGTTGCCTCGACCATCTCCATTCCCCATAAAGAATGATTGATGTAACCTTAGTAAGGTAAGAACTCCCCACATCTCTAATTGTTGCATCTCCATATTTATCTAGCAAAGGCCCATGCGGATGCCAAGTATCCAGTGCACAAAAAGGTATTGCAACCATCTCCCGCTATATGTCTGATCAAGGTCTTACCGTCTTAGCTAGAGCTTGCAGTTTGAACAATTTCCTGATGGTCCAAGAAGAGTTATGAGGCATACTCATATACCAAAAGCACTAGTGTTTGATTATATAAGTATATATGCACCCATTTGATCCATAAGGTGTTAGCTTTGCTACTGATGGCCCAAATGTATCTAAGCATTGACGCCTAGTTCCAAACTTTTAATGATTTGAATCCAATGCCCCCTTTCCACCTTAGGAGTGCAGACCCTTCCAACTCACCTTCGCACCAATTGTTCTCAAGTCCAAGCCAATCCACATGAAAGCTTTTACCTTCCACCTCCTCTAGAATCTTTTGAGGAAGAATAAAAATTGGGCACTTATAGGTTTGCATACTCCATAAAACTGATTGAATAAGTTGGATTCTACCCCCAACTCTTAACCCTTGTTTTGATCTATCCTTTAGTTGGGAGCAATCCATGTAAAAAAAGCTTAAAAGATATCAACGGGACACCCAAATACCTTACTTGAAGAGAACCCACCGGGATGGGGAGAATGGTGGATAAGCTGTCATGAAGAGAAGCCCAATAAAAAACATGGCACTCTTTCGGTGACTAGGCTGCAACCCGTAATATGTATATAATTCAGCTAGAGCATTCTTAACAACAATTAGAGACTAGATATCAGCTCCACAAACAATGAAGAGATCATATGCAAAAGCCACATGCTTAGACCCAACAACTTACTTTTTAGATGGAAAGCAAAATGACCAATTTCAATCTTCTTCTTAAATAGCAAAAACACTTCCGGGACTAGTAAGAGATCATATGTAATTAATCATATTAGCCAATCATAAATGTTATTGTGAAAGTCATAAAAGGTTCAATTTTATCAAAAGGAAAATGATCTTACTAACTATATTTATTACCATCAAGAATGATCAACTTGATAGACACATAATGGTGTGCCATAGCCCAAATCATGAAATGTGACTAGTAAAAAATTGACTTGAAATTATAGTTTCAAAGATTTTCGCTCTGAATAGAAATGAGATTTGAGAAAGGATCCTTACTTGTGTAATCATAAGGTGAGGAGAATGAGACACGTCATCATTATATTTTAAAGATTCGAGTCTCTCATTTTGAATGATTCATTACGCATGATATTTTCTTAAAAGCTCAAATTAATGGGTAAAAAGCCCTTCCCATCGCCAATAAGCTTCTTTTCTACCCCCGCCTCGTGTAAAGTTACAGTGGGTTGGTGATCTTTTCCGCTTTGGCGATCTCAGAGCTCCGATATCCTTCGTTCCAGCGAAATTTGCTGCTCCTCTCTGCTCCTCTATGTCTTTTGTTAGCCATCGTTTGTCGCTGGCGTCCTCATATCTACGGACGATAGCATAGTATATTGCAGATCAATACACTGTTGTCTATTCCTGAGGCTTTTATTGGCCTTTGCTCGTCACTGACGCTCTTTATCTAGTAAAATGGTAGCGGAGTTATACTTTTCTTGCTATTAATATGAATTTCTTACCAGAAAATGGAAGAGGTTATAAGGTAGGCACCTCCAGCCAAACTCCCACCAAGCAAAACCTAATACCGTGTTATATCCACCCAAACGGAAAATGTTTTTGTTTTTATTTTTATTTTTAAAAAAAACTGGATCTGTAAGGAAAAGGAATAGAAATAATCTTGAAATTTGCAGTATAACATGAGAGCATCTCCAACCCAAGCATCAATTTTTTTTTACAAAATGCAACATTTATTTAATTTTTTTGATAAATCAGAAGATAAAATGCAACATTTGTTGGCCTATGCAGCATTTAAAAGATTCGTTTTTCATAACTTTTACTGTTGTAGTGATGACTGATGACGTTTAATATATTTTTGAAGAGAGAAAAAGACTTTTAAGTTTTGTATGTTTTTTGTGAGTGGATTTGAGCCGTTATTGGTAACATCACTTTTCAAAATACTGTAAAAATTAGTATTTAAGGAGTGGGTTGGAGATACTCTAATACTCCTACTTGAAATGTTAGGTTATTCAATAAGCTCACAAAATAATAAAAATAACACATACTCCAGTATATTTTTTACACTTTGCAAGTGGAGTGGAGTGCAGTTGGTGTCTCCCTTATACTCTCATGCATATTGGCAGAGTTCGATTACTGTAAGCACCCATCCCCCTCCCTAAGTCTCCTAGGATTGAGTAGATTAGGATTAATGAATGGCAAAAAAAAGGATACTGGTAGAGCTTTTGGATGCCCCACACTGTATCTCTGGATCGAATCTCATTTCCTCCACCCCATGTAATATACTATTAGGAATGACGAATAACAAATAAAAAGAAAAGAACACACTTTTAAACCTAAACAACAACTCAATAGATTGTTTGTAGCATTTTCCTTGAAATATTTATAGATGTTACTTCAATATTTAAAAAAATATTCAGTATACGAGGTTGATTTGGATTTCGAAACTGTTTTAGGTATTACTAATAATTGGATTAATTTGGATTATCAAAGGAATAATTCGGAAACCTTAAAAAAAAAAAACAAAAAAAGAAGAAGGAATAATTCGAACTTCTGCACTCAAGTGTAGAATGTGGGCAGATGCAAACGCCGTCAGATAACGGCGTTAAGAAAAAGAGAAACGTCCGTCAAACTATTCCGTCAGAAATTAGTTCCAGTTCTACTGTTTCAGTTCACAATTTCGTTCTGTTTGCGAGAAAAGCTTTCAGCTCTCTCTCTCTCTCTCTCTCTCTCTCCACTTCTTTACCACTTTCTCTCTCTCTCTCTCTCTCTCTCTCTCTCTAGATTCATCGCATTTAATTCTCTGGCGCAATCGACAAAGATACGCAATAGATTCGTATCCGATTCGGCTTTTTCGGATTCAATTACTACTAAATGAAGATTGAATCTTGGAGTGACAAATTTTAGGGTTTCGTTAGAGTCACAATTCAATGGCGATTCGAGGCGTAGATTTCAAATGGTGAGTTTGATACCGTGTCTATTTATTTATGATAGTGTTCTTTCGTTTTAATTTTTGTCTTTTCCGATGCCTGTTTAAATTTTCAGTTAATTGAGTTAGTGATTTCAATATTTCAGGTACGATGGGTTTTTCTTGTCAATGTTGGCGACAAGTATGTATCCTTTGGTAGTTCATGTTTAGGGTTTGTTCTTTTGTAAGTTAGGTCAACTGGGGGGATCCATTCTGTTGTCCTATTGTAGAACTTGAGTGATGCATAATGTATTTGTGGGTGTGGTGCAATGGTAGATCGCATTTAGTTTTCCGGGTACTTACGGGCCAGTCCTATTTTCGAAACTTATTTTCTAACAATTTATCATTAGGAAATTGATCTAAGAAATTTCTCAATGCACCTGAAGGGCATGTTTGATTCAGGTATTAAAATGGGGGATTGGGACTAGGTCTGGATTGTTTCCGGAACTATTTATTCGAGCTTTTTGTGAAATAGTCTGTACTATGGGGTATTAGTTGATATCGCGTGGAGGGGGGACTTAAGTAACCCCTCTCCTCCGGATTCACTTCCCGCCTCATCCAACTGCAAGAAATAATCCTCTTCCCTTTATCCCACTCGTTATCCCACTCTAACCAAACATAGAATAAGTAATCTTTCATATTGCAAAATTGTAGTAGTACTAATAAATATTGAGGATTTCCAGGGTTTCCCAGTTTCACACTTGGAAATTTCTCAGCCACACATAAAACATATTTCGTGGTATATATTTTTCATCCATTGTAAGTTCTGAAAATAGGACTCAACGATAATATGACATTGATACGTGGTTCTTGGGTGGAGTATTTGTGTTGATTCTTTAACGAGTTGACAATCAGAATCATTGTGGCTATCAATTGGAAGCGGTACCATCTCTGTACATACCCTTTGCACATATGGATTGTGGTTGGTTTCTTTAATCCTTCAGTAATGAAACTGATTTGGTCTTCTTTCTGGTGATATTTGCTGAAACATAGGTCTAATTGATTTCTTGGGCTTATTGGCTTAGGTTGACTATACTGCAGTTTTTGTTTTTCGGCTCTTGATGTTTGTAGATAATGGGCTTGCTGCTGGAATGGGATTGTAAGGCTCCTATTCTTGGCTTTGAGGTTTTTAGTTTATGTAATGAAGATTCTGTATGCAATAAACTTGGTGAACATGATCTTATACGCTCCGAATGCGAACCTATTTTTGAAAAAATGAAATTTGATTTTGAACCATTTTGCCCTACAATTGCAAATTGATGTTTTAATATACTCCAGTTAAAACAACGGGTTTTTGTCCTTTTTTTCGTAGAAGTTTATCATTGTGTTCATAGAAGAATTTTGTTTGTCTATCTTCTTCTAAAGTGGTTACAGAGGTGTTTTAGAATGTTCCTTTGCAAATTGATGTTTTAATATACTCCAGTTAAAACAACGGGTTTTTGTCCTTTTTTTCGTAGAAGTTTATCATTGTGTTCATAGAAGAATTTTGTTTGTCTATCTTCTTCTAAAGTGGTTACAGAGGTGTTTTAGAATGTTCCTTTACCAAGTACCGGAACCTTAAAGGCATCTTATTTAATACCAAAAGTTATCGATGGAGTTCTCATATGTCAATTTTTATCCATTTTAGGGATTTTGGATGGCAGCAAAGGTATGCACGATTTTGTGGAAGAATGGTGGTTCTTTCAATACTTTCTTTGCTACTCTATCCGTTTCTGTGGGTTTGGACAGTTTTTGGTACCCTGTGGTTCACTAGTGCAAAAAACTGTGTAAGTTTTCCATCTGTTTTTTTCCTATTCTGTTTGTGGGGAATATTTGCCAAAATGAGGAAATGTTTTTCAATCTTCCAGTTGCCTGAAGAAGGTCAGAAATGGGGGTTCCTTATTTGGTTGCTTTTTAGCTACTGTGGACTCGTTTGCATTGCCTGCATGTCTCTGGGAAAGGTTAGTTATACTTTTAGTGCCTCCTTTTAACGACCCGATTGCCTGTATGTCTATGGGCCATGGGGGGAGGTTTGTTATGCTTTTTACGCATACTTTTAATGAAACTTTGCACCTGCTGATACTCCAATGATGTTCCTCTCTCTATTCACAGAATCTGTATATTTGCACATTGGTCTTACTATTGGATCTCTCTTTGCAGTGGTTAACGCGAAGACAAGCACATTTATTACGTGCTCAACAGGGGATTCCTATTTCAGAATACGGGGTAAGTACAATATTAAAAAGGACAAAAGGAAGTCTTCTTTGGAGTCATCAGTCATGCAAGTAAAGTAGTCTGACTACCTAAGAAACCGCCTGAGTTGATTCTCATTATCTGATTTACAAGGCAATTTATCAAAAACTTGATGTCCAAGATTATCAACATCCAAAAGGAAATTCCAACAATTATGTCTCACACAAAACATTAGCAATTAAAGTAAGTCAACAAGCAAAGGAGGCAAGTGATTGTAAAATGGAATACCCCGAGTGGATTACGTAAATGAGCAACTACAAGGATTATGTAACAACCAAACGTTGAATGCACACTGTAATACCTAATGTAGCTCTTGATGAATCCATGTGCATCACTCTTGTGCTCTCGATCCACGCTCATTTCACGCCTCTGGAATGCCACCAAAGGTTTCCCAATCACCTTTGGTATCCACCAAAAGACTTTAAAACGGTTTTGAATTCACTAAAGGATTTCAGGTTGCACTTTTGGGATTTGCAGAGAAAATGCTGCCGGCCAGTGAACGGCTGGCTAACAAGAAACTCCTTTGTTTGAAGTTTTAAATATTTTCCAGGACTTTTTGGACTTTTTTCTTCTTGTTTTGACCCTTAGGCCTTGTGTTGAATATTAATATTTGGTTGGCCAAGACTTGGTGGCAGATAATAGAGTAAGAATTTTTAATATTTTGAGAGCTTTGAACGTCTCATCATGATTATGGGAAGTTAAAACTTAAAAAAGAATGCCTTAAGCATTGAAACAAAAAGAGAGCCTAAAAACAGTTTATAAACAAGCCTAGAGGGTGTATTAGGGTGTACTGCACACACAAGACTATAATACGATTAAAGAGGTGTTAAAATTCCATGTTTGTTGAAGTTCTCCAATGTTTTGTCTTGTCAGCTGAAACTAGTTAAGTATATTGTCCCATAATGATTCTGGTTGTAGTTAATTATACAATTATGTCCTTTACAAATGATTGTTCAAGAGGTTAAAGCGACTGCTTTCTTTTCCTGCCATTGAAATGCTGTAAAGATTATGCTCTCTTTCAGGTGTTGGTCGACATGGTTCGGGTACCGGATTGGGCATTTGAAGCTGCTGGCCAAGAGTTAAGAGTTATGGGCCAAGAAGCTGCTGCATACCAATTCGGAATATACTTGACACCAGCTCAGGTGCCAATTTAGTAATTAATAAGTTCAGAACGAGGGTGTCACGTACATTTTCTACTGATTTTACGTCTTAGTATCTGATCTAGTGACTCACTGACTTGTAATATGAAGCCGCAATTAGATAGTGAACTTTAGGTTCACTTGGGTCTCTGAAACATTTTATTCTCTATATTACCATAGAATGGTATATGAAATCCTTTCACTCGTTAATTTCACTTTCATCAATTTTTGGAATGATCACATGTAGAGATTTTTATGTCACTTATTATAGGTGTAAATGCTAACTTTGGTATATACTTCAATCAACAGTAATAACAATTACAGTTTAGTGCCTTACAAAGTTTAATAAAAACAAAATGCATGCAGACAGAAGCAGTCGAAGCACTCATTCAGGATCTTCCAAAGTTCAGGTTGAAGGCAGTTCCCACAGACTGCAGTGAATGTCCCATCTGCCTAGAAGAGTTCCATGTTGGGAATGAGGTAATTATATCTTGGTTCAACGTGTAATGAGCGAATAACCTCGGTTATAATTCATTAATTCTTGACCCAATTGTAGAGTATATGCTTTCATGCTGTCATTTCCCGAAATGAGCTTGCCGAAGCTATAATAATCTTTAAGTTACAAGGTCCTAGATTTTAAAGCATATTATAGCACTGCAAATTATGTTTCTTCTATTTTCCTCGCACTAAAACCTAAGGAGATGTCACTTGTGTGGGCCTCATTTTCGGTGTGTGTGTGTGTGTGTGTGTGTGTGTGTGTGTGTGAGAGAGAGAGAGAGAGAGACTATGGATAACTTTTTCGATGAGCCCTTGCCACAATTGTTGGCATTGGCAGCTCAACTAGCTCATCCTTGGAGAGGCTGTAACACAAATATTTGGATCAAGGATTTGGGCAAGGAGAAGAACTGAAGAACGAGGTAATGGAAAATGAAACCTTTAATTAGACGCTCTAAGGCTGTATTAAGCAAAAGTACCCTGTAATTAGATGCCCTAAGGCTGTATTTTGCTCAAGTTCAACTTTTTGGCATTTCCTTCCGTAAAACTTTGATCCAAATACAGACCATGGAAACTTGAGCTAAGTTTTTCATTTATGGTGGTGCAGGTTCGTGGGCTTCCTTGCGCTCACAATTTCCACGTAGAGTGCATTGACGAGTGGCTTCGTCTGAACGTGAAATGCCCCCGGTGCCGTTGCTCAGTCTTTCCGAACCTTGACCTCAGTGCGTTATCCAACATGCGGCCCGATTCTGAACGGTCACACGTAAGTGTCGTGACAACGGCGACCCGTTACATGAGAACCCAGCCATCCAGCCACAGTTACCTTCTGAGATTGCAAGGTTTGCTCCGACCTGTTCGTTTAGAAAATGCAGGCCCGGTTGGCGATCCCGATTTTGGCTTGGAAACTGCTGAGAATGGAGGTCTACCAGTGGAACATCAGCTTGTTTTGCATTCAAACGCTCCTCAACGGTAGAGTTTGAGATTAATATCTTGTCCATTCGTGTTCTAACCAGTGTGTGCTTAGGAGTGGTGAAATGAGGTGTCCATTGAACTTGTTTTGTTGACATAATCTTTTTATCTGAAAACTCTTTAACTGATAGTTTCTTCATTGTATTCTTTCCTATTGTCTAGTTTTCTTGTGTCTCCAGTAAATAATGTAACTAGGGAGACAGCTATGGGTCAATCGATGTGAGAAACAGCCATGAGGTGATTCATTGTTGTGCTCTCTGAGCATTTCCAACTTTTCAAAGTGCTATACACACGCAAACTGATATATGTATATGAATTTGCCGACAAATTGCAAATATGTAGGATGTGGTGGCCAGCAGGATATCATGGTGTATACTTTTGGGGCATATGATCTTTAGAATTTGCCATTGCTATGCAAGTGTGCATTAGGCATCGTATGGAGTGATAAAGTTTTATTAAATGGTCAAATAATTTGTGTAACAGTAAAGGTGATAAAGAGATGCAGGTGGCAATACAAATAAAGTTCAAAAGAAGCTGATTTTTAATGAAAAGCAGAAAGGGACTTTTCCCATAGTTCCACAAAGGAAAAGGTAAAGTTTCTTTGCCTTCTTTTGCTTGTTATTTAGGCATTAGCTGCAAGTTGGATTGAGAGAACTTCTTTAAGCTTTGGTGAAGTGGAAAGCAATTTTTTACGCGGTTGCTTTTTGTTGCTAAGGCATTTCTGCTTTTATAGATATACAAATGGGAAGTTTTGTGTGGTAGTAATGGACCACCACCATGGTATGCTCGGTGGTGCTTGGAAAGAGCATAAGAAAAGGTTTCGGACACATATATCTGGACACAGATGTGTCCGGGCGGGTCACTGTGTTTGGTGTGTGGACTCCATATTTATATAGGAATATGTGTGCCCGTAGCACTATTCGTGCAGAAGTAGATAGATTGGGCTGGCTTTATCTTGCTGAATCAATCAATTGGGCTATATTACTTCACCCAGTTTGAGAGAGTACCGTATCAGTACACTTGGTTGTGGTTCGAAACCAATGAATAATTACTCGGGATGGAGTGACAGGGAATGTGATACTTTTCTTCTTTACTTTACATAGGAGTATTATTATTTTCCAGATTAGGACCATCGGATGCTAAAGAAAAAAGACAAGTATCATGCAGGCAAAAGGGTGCTAAAGGAAAAAGACAAGTATCATGTAGGCAAAAGGGTCGGCCTTGTTCTAATTCTTGGCTTAAACTCAAAACTGGTCTATTACGCTTTACGAGACAAGTTCCTTCTTTCACAATATATTGACTTAAAGAAGAACTTGCTCGGCAGCAAGAAAAAAGAAAAAAGTGGGGAGAATCTGTGCCTTTATTTTGGTAGAGAAAGAGCCCACCTTCAGAGGGGGGGAAAAGGAAATTCCTAGTTAGGTTCATCATTAAGCCTCCTCTGATATGCATAATCTTTGACAGAGTGTTCACTTTTCCTGTTTAGTAAATTAGATACCTCGGACTTGGCCTTACAGTGCATCATCCAGAGCTAGTTTCATTTGTTTTAGGCTTATAAACTAATTGGATGCCAAAATTAGGGAGCTGGGGACCTGTTGTGCCGGCACAATATATGGGTTCCATCCCGGGCCTGTGCGGTGATCGGATTTTCATGTGTACACTGATATCCAATTAGTCAAGTTTTGACATATTACGACGAATTGTTCTAATAGAACAAAATGAACAATCTCAATCACGCTCATAGACCCAGAATGGAGCCCTGAAGGACACATCGCCTTGTTGTGCTGCCTTGTTGTGCTATTTTATAATGCGACACAAGTTTCTGTTTCTATTTTATGCTCTGCTCATGCCCTTTCTATTGCATATCTGGCTTTTGATAGGAGACACAAGGACTGTAAGCGAGCTAAGTTGAGTTGAGCATTTATGCTTTAAGCGTGAAAAACTTGACGAGCTTTAAGATGTGTTCGAGTTTGTCAATCACGAGACGAGCTGTGTCAAGTTAGTTTATGTTACCAGACTACCAGTGTATAGGAGCTCATCGAGCTGAGCACTCAATAGCTGAATGAGCTGAATATGAATGGAACCCGAGTAACTTGTTTCAAGGTGGCTTGGGCCCATGTTCTCTGAATCTTGAATCCTCTGTGTACAGGACATTGTTAAACCTATATCACACGGTAAACTTGGGGACACACAAACTCACCCACAAGGCAAGCACATCAAGTGAGAAGTCGAACACAAAACTCTTGTACTTTTGGTTGATCCCAATGGCTTTCCCGGCGGGGATGATCGTTGTCTTACATGCAACACCCCTTTTGACTTATTCTCTCTCCCTAAAATGCCGGTAAAAGTTAGTACGGATGTTATTTGCAATACTAATTCATGAAAGACGATCCTCTCAGGTGATTCCCATATAGCCCTTGCGTTATTTATGATGATATCCATCAGGATCACCACGGTTCCACTTAATGATCCGATTCCGATTTTGTTGGTGGAGACACTGATGGGTACCCGTTTAAATTACCACACGTTAGCAGATAGCCATGACATGTTGCCCTCGGCGTATGGCTAATGGTGACTCAAAGTGAAAGGGAAGATAAGGACTACTGCTACTTCAGAAAAAAATAAAAAAATTCAGCTTGGATAACGTAGTTTTCAAATTTCAATTGTGAAAGCAATGCCATGGTGACATTTTATCTGCCACATTTATTAATGTAACAAGTAACCATATTTCCAGTCTCTGTGTCCAAAGCTGCTTCACAAATTCAAAGAACTCTTTTTATTCTCGGTTTCTCACTCATTTAAAATGAAGACTTTCGGTATCTTGTTATTATTTTTTAGATTTGGATAAAATAGTTTGTACCGTCGGCCAATAGAACTTTAGGAATTTTGTTGCGGAATGAACAATCTTA
The DNA here is from genome assembly GCA_036023075.1 of Gaultheria prostrata. Lineage (NCBI taxonomy): Eukaryota > Viridiplantae > Streptophyta > Magnoliopsida > Ericales > Ericaceae > Gaultheria > Gaultheria prostrata. Next base: position 21,886 of record JAXBDA010003124.1, on the reverse strand, counting down.
GCAATATATTTGCTCATATGATCACTTGAGTTTGGGGCTCATCGATGTGCTCCAAATGATGCAATTATGATCTTGGTATTGTAAAGTTACAAAAAAGCTTCATTGCATGCATCATTTGGAGCACATCGATGATCAACTAAACGAGATGAAAGCAAGGTTTATCAAACTTGAACCTAGAGTTGATGCAAACAAACTTCCTTCAATATAGTCATAATATTAATTGGATCCGGGGTTCTGTAGGGCAGTCCTGCTTTACAAGGGTGCAGTGAAAGAAAACACTGGACAATGGTACAAGAGTAGCCATCTGGCTAACTTTAACCAACTCGGCTAACCTTAGTTGGTTGTAATTTGGGGATTTCATATAGAGTTGAAGTCTAAAGCCCAAGGCAATGAACTGTTAATAAGGGTGTGTTTGGTTCCATGTTTTTCTTACTTGCTTAAAATAAACAATGACCAAGTACCATTGTTTGGTGAGATTGGTTACTTATTCGCTTTCAAGGTAAACTAACAAGTAGACCAAGTAAATAAGTACGTAATTTCTAGTGATTTTAGATTTCAAAAACTGAACCTCAAAAAGGCATCAACATTACAAAAATGAGAAAGGGGAAGGGGTTGAAAAAATAAACGAGTCAGATCACAAATTGATATTGTAGAGAGCCCATAATTAAGGGCACTAGGGAGTAGGGGGTGTATTGCCTCTAAGGCACTACGGGTACGCCAAATTATCCACAATAAACCCAAATCAAACACTACTTTTTCTGATAGGAATCTGCTATCAGTAGTGGCGGACGCAGAATTTGTACTCAGCGGGGGCCCGAATCACATGTATTTTTACATTAGTAACAAAAATTCTGATCTATGGTATAGATATATTACTACTTACTAATTCTGGGAAGAAGACGAGATTGTGTACGTATACATATTCGCATATAGTTTTATAACCACGACCGAAAAATGGTCGATAACTTGAAATTTTAAGGGAGTTTTTCTCACACATATATAGAAACACATCAAAAAAAAATTCACACAAAAGACTTGTAAGAGCCGATTCTATATAACTTTTTCAAACTAACCTGAAAATATAGTATAATTAGTGGGATAATTAGGGGGTTTGCAAGGGCTCGGGTCCCCTCTTGCGCCTTCCTACGTCCACCCCTGGCTATCACTACTCAAAAAGTGGAGTGCGAAAATCATATAGTATATATTTATGGAAGTATTATAAATCATTGTATTCGAAGTGTTCACTTGTATCCAAAGATTCCAAACCCACCCTTAAGCTTAATCCCCAAATTTGAACCTCACTATTCACTAATCACTCGAGAATCCTTAAGAAAAAGATTCGAAAAGGGAAAATCTCTCACCTTTAAGTTTTCCATTTGCTAAAAAATCAAGCGGGTGATTTTAGCAAATGAAGAGACCAAACGCTAAACTCAACCCACTTTCCTTTGATAAAATAAGTTGATTTTAGCACCTGATTTTCTCATTTGCTAAAATCAACCCACTTGATTTTATGAGTTTACTATTTTAGCAAATGGAAAACCAGGCCTACTCTACAAGTGAAAGCAAACAACTGCCCGCCACGTTAACACATTTACACAACCAACGTGTTCGTCAATGATTCGTTGCTCATCTTAAACATTTTGCACGTAATAAAAGTCGTTCTCAGTCCACTGATTAACATAAACTAAAGCTCAAGTCCACTTTTTTTCTTTTTTCTTTGCTTTTTGTAACATAGGGTGTTTCGGATGAGCTTGCAAGCTGTTTGACAAATTTCTATCGCTCCTCCAACAATCTTTTCACACACTTACCCCGGAGTTCACACACTTACGATGGAGTGAAAAGCCCTAAAAAATTGCTAACACATTTTTTTTCTTTATTCTTCCCTCTTGTAACGTAGGGGTATTTCAGCCTTTCAGGTAAACTTGCGCGCTGTTTGACAAATTTCTACGGCTCCTCTAACAATCTTTTCACACACTTACGCTCGAGTGAAATGGCCTAGAAAATTGCTAACAAAATGATAGATCATGAGATTTTTTGAAAAAGCAAATCCATAAGTCCAGGCCAAGACTACCGGACCGACCAACCTCAAGGAGACTTAGAGGTTTGCTCTCATTCATCTAAGGTCTCAGCTCCAATTCCTCTTGCCAGCAATCTCTTGGGCCCTTGGGGCTTATGTTCGGTCATTACTTCTAGAACTCCGAAATTAGTCGAGATCCTCGGAATTAGTCGAAGTGAGCACAAGCTGTTTTTTATATCCGGTTATCGAGAAAAAATAAAAGTATAGACTAACGGACCAACCTGGTTAGTTCAAGTGCACTTTCTTTCTTCCTCATTTTCATCCAAAGTCCCGCAAACAAAGCAACCAACCAGATTCCACTCCCTCTCTTTTCTTCCCCACTTTCTTTTCTTTTCTCTTCTCCCAAACACGAATACTTCAACACAGAACCAGACAAGCAATGGATAGCAGAGGAAACAGCGTGATAAGCAACAACAGATCCTTATCAATGTCCGACACAGAGTCTCAGTACCAGTCCCCACTCCGCTCCGACTCCCCCCTCCGCTCCGACGACCCTGATCCGCCGCCTAATTCCACCAAATCCCCCTCCAAAGGCGTCGAAAAGTTCTTCTCCCCAATCCGATCTCCTTTCCAAAACCACAATCACAAGCAGCACCAGCAGCCGAATAAGAAGAATAGTAATTTGGAGACGAATTTGGAGTTCCCTCCACCGTCGACGATGGTGGTGTATAATAACAGGGCGGCGAGGGAGGAGCCTGTGACGAAGAAGGTGGGGCCGGCTGGTGGTGGTGGTGGTGGATTTGTAGGGGAAGGTGATTTGGAGGATGGAGTGGTGGGAGGGGACGGGGTGGTGAGGGGGATAGTGAGGAGGACGGAGAGGGAGCAGGTGGTGAAGAGGGTGGAGTTAGGGTTTAGGGTTTGTGAGGTGGTGGTGTGTTTGATTTCTTTCTCGGTTATGGCTGCTGATAAGACGCAGGGGTGGAGTGGTGACTCGTTTGATCGCTACAAGGAGTACAGGTTTGTCGATTCAGTTTTGTAGTTTGATGAATTTGTAGGAGATTATTTACAGTGATTTATAAGTATCCCTGTATCATGAAAAATTAATTCAAACTAGAGAATTAATTGAACAAGAAAGTCTATGTCATTATACCACAATTCACAAGCTGGGTAATCAGTTTTGTGTGGTGAGAATATTTCGGATAACTCCAGTTGTCCGGGTCGGCTTACACATAACTCAACTAATCTTGTAAGCTATTCCACCGTCTACTAATGGCCAGAGTGGCCCCAACTAAGTCGACTGGCCGAGAGGATTAATTCAAACAGGGATGTTATATCATATATATAATTGTGTCTATGTGTATATATGGATTTGCGCACACAGTTGTTCTAAAGAGTTTTTGTTTTTGATGTATATCGTTTTTATTTTTCCTCCCTTTCCTCCCCATGTAGGGTTTCCAGTGCTCGATTTTGTTTTGATAGTTTGACTTTCAATTTTCATTCTTTGATTTTGCTGAATATTGGTGGGAAAAAAATAGAAAGAAGATTGGAAAAGAGAGTTGAAATTTTTGTGTTGTAAACTAAGTCATTGATTTTTAAGTTCAGTGACTGCTTGGTCGGTGGCCTAATATTGATATGGGTGAAGTTTGATTGAAATTGCTTTTTGGAACTCTTTCGAAATTTGAACACGTTTGAGATATGTTCAAGTAGGTTACAACTTTCAAATGAGGGTAAGTATCACCGAATCAATTTGCAAATTGGAAGCAATACATGAGAGCTGAAATGCATTCGACCACTTCATATGTTGAAGAAATTAGAGTATTTCTACGGCGCCTCAAGTTATGTGGTGCAACTGAGGGAAATTTAAGACCACCTACATGATTCGCACATCAAATCATATTGGTCGGCGGTTGGAGTGGAGGGATTTGGAGGAGGGTATTGATACCGGTTGCCCCTTGGTTGGTTATGGTCTTGGATAGGCTAACCCTTATTTCAAGTTCGTTTTTTTCTCATTTTGTTGTACTTTGGTGGTGTTCCCTTGGCACCCTCTCTTTACCCTAAAAGTACAAATGCATTAAGAATGGTACACTTATTGAGCTCAAGTTTGTATTGTTGGCATAGGTACTTGATATTTATGAACTAGTTTGTGAAATGAGGATTGTGCTTCAATTAATTTTTTTGATTAGTTAGTGTTATTTGTATTTTGGTTATTACTTATCTTCATTCGAGGAGTTCTATTGCGGGCAAGGCCGCAAGGGCATTGATAACCATAGAAGTGGTTTCATTGGAAGTGAGGCAAATCAGGTCTTAGGCCCCCTTAGACGGGACTTTATTATCAACACTTAACAGTAATGTAGATTGATGCCACACCATGAATTGGGGTAAGAAAATGTGCTCTTGAAATGAAAAAACTCATGCAAGAAGAGTGCACGGGTAACCCTTGTATGACTTGACTCTAATGAATTCGTTCTTTTCAGAATTCATGTACTAGGTCAACAATCTTGTTTCTTTTCGAACCCTTTTGGTTAGAAACCTCCAGACAATTGTCATCAGTTCATCATGGATTATCCTAGTTTTAGGTCCTTCTAGAAACAAGAACATACATGTATGTTTTTATTTAAGTTCAGCAACGGGTATGGAGTCGAACTTATCCTTCAATATCTTCTGGTGTAAAATGAGATTAATAGGATATGTCTGTTGGATTCAAAGGAGAATACACCCATTGGATAGGATTCGATCCTTTCTAGTATTGAGTGGTTTCTTCTTAAATGGATGTTCCTATACGATAGAGGGTATGTCTCAAGCCTCCGCTCCCACGCTTTATCACAAAATGTACACCTGCATAAACTAGATGATAAAGATAAGTCTAAATAAGGGCAGGTTCAATCTAGTTTCACACCTTCAAACCAGTAGTTACCTTTCTGTTTCTTTTTACCTCTGTGCAGAGCAAAGATCTATATTTAGTTAGGCCACATCATATGCTTCCATTTTGAATATCAAGTGCTTGAAGTAGCCTAGCACCCTATCAGCTCACGGCAGTTTTTAAGGATTGAAAAATTTATATCTTGGCACAGTTTGTCTCTTGATAGAGCTTTTGAACTGTATCTTGATTAAGCGCTTTAGATGGGTCTGTTTTGCAGTTTGTTCCATTTTAGACCAATCTAGTAAATTTGGAATCACTTCCATTAATCAATCGGAAACCACCCAAAATTTTATCGACGAAATATCTCTCCTGTGTCACATTTTCCAATTTATGTACTTGAATTTTCTAATATGTTGTTTGACGTGCTTGTCAAAGCTCAGCCTATGGGTTTGACTGTTTGAGAGTAGCCACTTTGTGAATATATGACAGAGGGCATAGGCCTATATCTAGTGTACATTTTTTAACACCCTTCATTTCCAGGACCAGCACTGGCAATGCCAGTTATTTTAGTCCGTTTAGGCCTTTCTTCACCAGTAATGGATTACATAAGCTAGTTTCCCCATAGGTTCTGTATTCCTAGACAAGGATTGTGCTTCAATCCTGCTGAGATAACTTGTGTGCAAAGGTTCTTATTGCAAAATACTTCCAGTTTAGAATTCCTTTGGTCTTTTTCACTGGCTCGTGAAATTGAATCTCAGCCTGTTAGTTTGAGAGCAGCCCCTTCGTGCATGTTATGACAGAGAAGTGGCATATATCTAGTCTACTTCATTCAACACCCTTGATTTCCAGGACCAGCTCTGGCAATGACAGTATTTTAGTCCTTTTGGCCTTTTGTTCACCAGTAATGATTATATAAGCTACTGTAACCATTTTGTTTACTCTCCCATTAGTTTTATATTCTAGACAGGGATTTGGCTCCAATCGCATTGAGATAACTTGTTTGATTTGGTTCTTATCACAACAGACTTCCGGTTTAGAATTCCTTTTGGTACCTAGCATAGAAGGTTATCCTAAAAGCATTTTTTAGTCTTTTGCCCGACAAGAATGTTTTCAATGTCTCTTCCGGTTTAGAATTCCTTTTGTCTTTTTCACGGGCTAGGATCAAAATAAAAGATGTTATTCACCTCTAAGGATTCATTAGAACTTCATAGCCATTACTTTTATCAGTATTGAGGAAATTTCTTCTTCTTTCTCACTTAAATTTGGAATACATGTTCTAGGATGGTAATTTTCTTCTACAGAATTATTGAAGACTGGGAACTATGATCTGATGATTTACTAGCAAAACTACTGCACTTCAGCTCTACTATTTACAGAAATGTTTAGTTCCGAATTGTGGAGTCTCGATTGAATGCAAATGATAAACAGTGTTCTTTTATTTTCTCAAAGTTGTTTTAGTATTCCCCATTCGTTGTTCCCGCTCCTAATGAAGGTGATGACACCTAATCCATGACAGGTACTGTGTTGCCGTTACTGTTATTGGGTTTGTATATGCAGCGCTTCAAGCATGCGACCTATCCTACCATTTGGCCACCGGGAAACACCTTTTCTTCCACCCCCTTCGGTGTTACTTTGATTTCGGAATGGATCAGGCAAGCAATTTAATTTGCATTTTCCATATTCCCATTTTTATTATACTGCTGATTCTCACTTTCATGTCATGTATGTATTAGTATGTCGCAGGATACTCCTATTTGGGTGGTCCCCATCTGATTCATGGTTCTAAGATTCATTTCTGTGTAATGATTTTTTCAAAACAATGAAGAATCTAGGAACCAGTTTGGTGTATCTGAATTCTGAACCCTGCCCTGTTAGCTGGTTTACATTAACAGTTTGTTTACGGTAATCTGTGAAATGAAAGTAATCAAACTGCCTGTTCGAGTGAAATCCAGTCCCTTTTATGTTGAGGTTGGCAGCAAAGAAAATAAATAATAACCCATCAAATGTATGTACCTTCTCAGTTATCAAGCACTACTTATAAGACTTTGCTGAACTATTTTTTACATCGAATTGCACCTTCTGAATATTTTAGCTCTGTTTCTCTTCTTCAAGAGCTCCTTGTTTCTGATACTTTGAATTTAAGCACTTTTCCAGCCTTGTACGTTTTCCTACCACTCCCGATGAGGATGATTGTTAAAATCCAGAATAGTCTTGCTGATGAAGCAAACCTCATTCTTTTGGTTTGTTGTTATCTGTTTCACAGTTTGCTTTGGCGCTTACTAGAGTTTAGCGCTGTGAGGGTTGATGATCATTTTGTTTGGTTTATGCTTGTTTCGAGAACCTGTCCAATTACTTTGTTAATATGGTTGAATCTTTAACAATTTATCTCCTCTTGCTGTTTGCGCCGCCACTTCATGAATATAAGCAACCCCTTAATCTTTCAGCTGAAATGCTCTCATCACATTTTTAGCTGCCTTGGCTATAAACTGGCACTTTTTAAGCTGTGTTTGGTTCATGGATTGGTGTGGACACATATGGACGGTAAGATAAGAAGACTGTAAAGTAAACAATCAAATTTTAATTTGGTTTTCCATCGTTTTCCATTACTAGATAAATCCTACACAAACCCATGACACAAACACGAATGAAAATTTCCGCATCATCTTTGCTTATTAGGAGGAACCATGTGATTGACTTTATTTGATTGTTTATCTGGCAGATTCTGGCGTACCTTCTAATATCAGCATCATCAGCGGCAGCCACCAGGGTAGACGACTGGGTATTAAACTGGGGGAAAGACGAGTTCACAGAGAAGGCCAGCGCGTCTATTGGGATGTCGTTCTTGGCTTTTCTTGCCTTTTCCCTCAGCTCTCTCATATCCGGCTACAACCTTTGCAACCGTAATACCACCTAGTCTTCGCCAGTCACCATCCACGAATTCGTAGGCTTTGTGGCCATGAAGCCATGCGGAAACTAGAATGTGGTGGAAACAAACTGTTTGAACTGTACAGACGGAGCCGTTGTGATTGGTTTGTACCTCGTACCATCATTTGTTGTTTTTTTTTGGCATATCACACTTTATTAGGTAGTTCGGATCGCTTTTGTAAATGAAATAGTTCCACTGTGGTTAAATAAAGAATTCAACTTTGTTTTTCAATTCTGTTAAAACATTTTGTTTCCCCTCGCGGGTACTGATGAATGAAGGGCATGTATTATCGCCTCTTTTTTCACCTTATTGTCCTTTTGATTAGGAAATTGATTCCATATTTCCATGTGCACGGTATTGTTTGGGCTTGTGGGCCTACCGTGCATGTAGATACTCGTAAAAAATCAGTTTGATTATTTATACACAGATGATTTTTTCATATTGGTCTTTAAATGAAAGGTTGTCAATTATCAGAAAGAACTCTTCCTTCGTTTTCTCTAAAGAGAAATACTAGTATAATTTTGTTACGTAGTTGTGATTGTGCCCTAAGACTATTTTTTTTTTCTTCATTAATAATCTACACAAATATCAACGTAGATCCCATGGTGAATCCACGAGCTCGAACTGAAAGGTACAATTCACTTATGTGGCCTTTAGACAAATCGATTATTATACTATTTCCGTTAACAAAAATTTAAAAAAGACATTTTTGTCGGAAAAAATCAATTTTCTTTTTCAAAAGTTGGTACTACTACTACATATCGATGAGTTTTTCTAATTTGTAAATCTTTCTTGATAGTTTAAAAAAATTCATTCCTTCTTAATTCTCAATGCTGCAAAGTTTGAGGAGCTATCCCGCTACGCTATTGCACTGATCCCGACCGAGGACGCGAAGGCAAGAAAGTTTGAATGGGGACTTGGATCAACCCGTAAAATTGTCGTGGCATTAGAACTTGACACATATTTAGAGGTAGTAAAGTGTGCACTGAGGTTGGAAAGAGAGGAGATAGATTCTCAATCTAGAAAACTTGGAAAGAGAGGAGATGGATTCTCAATCTAGAAAACTGGTAGGAGGGATTGGTGGACCAATCAGGACTGGTCAGAGCAGTAATAACTCTGGGAATAGCCGTGGACCATACCCGGTAGGAGGGAATCTGGTGCTGTCAAGTAACCAGAACTGGAGGGGTAATAATTTCAAGCAAGAACCATTCCAAAGGTCTACACGGGGTATGATGTCAATTCGATGCTATAATTGCTCGGATTTTGGGCACTTCAGTCGGGACTGCCCCCACCCTAGAAAGGATGGACAGACAGGATATGGGAATCAGTCGTCCCAGCAGTACCAAAATTTTGGGAAGCAGCCAATGCAGCAAAATGCTAGACCTGCCCAGCCAAACCATTAGAATACGAACCCTCCTGTTAAGGCCCCGCAGAACGCCGGAGATCAAGTTTTCGCCCTGCAGACTGAGCAGAACCCCTTTGTCATCCGAGGTACGTTATTGCTGTTCCGTACCTGCGTTTAAGCCTTACTCGATTCTGGAGCATCGCATTCGTTCAGATCTACTACATGTGTAATTGCTCTAGGATTAGGAACCTGTTTCCAATTTAAGGGGATAGACGATACACGATTAACCGTTATTTATACTTTGTTTGAGAAAATAATTATTTTTCAAAAATAAATATCTTTGGGATTCTTTCCTAGAATACTTATTTTCCTCAAAGGATTAATTACTTTTCAAAAAAAAAAAATTACGTTTTGACTACAACTCTTCTTTATAGGAATTTTTTTTTTACCACATTCAACTTGCGAATTTCGGGGACGAAATTTGTTAAGAGGATAGATTGTAACAACCCGGATATTTGGAGGAATTGATTCAATTGTTTTCTTTTAAATATTTTGAAAACATATTTAAATACTATTTTAGACCCTAGTTGTAGACACTCCAATTTTGACCTACGGAGTTCTTAGATCACGACCCGACGGCCTTCCCGATGATGATATGAACCAGTAAATACCTTAAAAATGATTTGGAACAAATGCTCTCGAGGTTTTTCAAGCCCAAAACTAACAAACGAAGTCCAAAATAAGTGAGCTCAACTTGAGCACCTTGGTTGAACTTGGGCACCCAAGTTCCTTCACAAATTATAAAGTTGCAGACCATTGCAGGAGAATCGCATGATGATATTCTCTGGTCTGGCCCTCGAATCCCTCCATATATTCTGGAGAAATGTTTTTAGATAACCCTTTTTGGATTTTTTTGATCATTGTTAATCCTATAAAAACCCCTCCAAATTCAAGGAAAGAAAAAACGAACCCAATCTCTCTGCATACTTTCTCCTTCTCTCTTCCAGAATTATCACTCCTTCTCATTCTCCTAAATTACTTCCAAAAATCCCAAAAAAAAAATATGTTTAAACCTCATTAGAAGCCATTCTTTTTTGAGTTCAATCAACCTTCAGCCCAACCCAGTCCCTACCACGATTTCAACAGTTCATTCATTCACAAAATCAAGTCCAAGAGAAGCATTTTTCAAACAACTTTTTCCAAGGTAAAAATAAGGCTTCAAGCCTTTAAACTGGTTCTTTGAGGGATTCCCTTAAAAATACATCCTAGTAATACATATATTGGTGATGTAGCAAAATGGGGAACAAAATTGTCACGAAGTAAAAAAATTCAATCTGGAATATACTTGGGCATTTCTTTTATCAAAACTCGTGTTTCAACTAAATTATAGGTTTAAGTCTTATTTTCTTCTTCCTTTATTACGTTTAGATCGGCACTGCCCATTTCATTTAAATAAATCTCATCAAAAATGTATTTTCCAATCAAAAGCATAAAAATGGGCCATTCTGGTCATTTTTGGTAAAAAATCTTGTTTTGGGTAAAATTCATGGTTTAAGTTCCGTTTCTCTACTAATTTCACTTAGATCGTTTCAGCATAATTTAGTCAAACAATTCCAGAAGGAGATATTCCATAAAAAAATCTATCTTTCGATCAAACTCCAAAAATGGGTTGCTTAGAACTTGGGTGCCCAAGTTCCATTGGGATGCCCAAGTTCTGTTCAGATTATTTTTGGAGCAAAAACCATGTTCTACTGGGATTCATGGTTTAATCTTTACTTGTTCATTTATTCTTCTTAGATTATTTCGGCTCTAAAAATGTTTCCCAGTAATTCATACGGATGAAGTAATCAATTGAGGAGTAAAAGTTTTTATAAAACGAAAACTTTTAAGCTTTAAGGATTGGGGTCAGAACTTGGGTACCCAAGTTCAGTATGCATATTCAAAGTCCATTCCAGTAATCTTTAGTCGGAAATAAATAAAAAAATTAAAAAATCATATTTGATTAAAATAGATAATCCAAGGTCCAATGTTTTTCCTTAGATTATTTCGGCCCAAATCAATCAAATAATTTCAAAAATAAAAAGTAAAGGTTTCAAACAAAAAATACATTTCTCAGTCGAAGTTGTATTAATAAGGTCATTTAAAACTCGGGTACCCAAGTTCTTTGCATGATCATAAGGTTATCCACTTCTTAAGTAAGTCAGTGATTTTGTCATTTATTTTCTTGCATATCTATCATTTTTATGCTCATTCTTCATGTGTATTTGTAATATAGATATTCACTTTTGTGCAAATTTGCAATTTTATTCCTTGTTCATGCATATTTCATCATAAAACTGTTCATGCATATTTACAATTTCAAGTCTTACATGATATTTTTCTTGTTTACGTGAACAAAGTTTCATAATCAAGTATTTTGTAAAAATCCCACGAGCATTAAAGTAGAGACCGATCCTCGTGTCGGGCGAGGGGGGTGCTGTAAAACCCTTCCCCTCTCGTAACCTGGCTCCGAATCCAAAATCTTTTGGTTAAAATGATCGGTTGCCAAGCCTTTTTTTAAAAACACGGCGCAAAAGTCACACTTTTTCAAAAATGATTTCTCGGGTAATTTTCCGCAAACCTGGGTGGCGACTCCAAAAATCAAAAATCAAAAATCAAAATCAAATTTTCAAACCAAAAGCCGGCGAAGTCGGGAGCTCCGTTGTGGCAACGTCCACACTAGTGTTGTATACTTGTATCTAGACATACATTACTATTTTTATCCTACTACAAAATCTCTCACACTCACATGCTATCTAGTCAAGATTAGAATCGCTCCAATTTTGACCAATTTTGACTATCCATTATTGTGGAGGATTGAGAGAAAGATTTGGAGGAAGGTGATGGAAAATTTCCTAATTAGCACATGTCTAAGAATCTCATGGGATTCTCTCCAAGCCCTCTATTAATAAAAAGATTAAGTGAAAATAGAGAGGAAGCTTCCTAAATTACTTAGTCACTAAGAATAAGTATACTAGAAATTTCCGAGCACCTTCCAATTTTCATTTATGACTAACTTACTATTTATAGCAACCAATTTCCAATTTTGACCACACTCCCCAATTTTGACTAACTTACCATTTATGAAATAGTTTCCTTTTAAGGAAAACCTGCCACTTATAGTAATCTTTCCATTAGTGGAAATATTTCTCTCGGGCAGACACAATCTATCCACTGACGCGCCTAAGATTTCCTAGCTTATAGCCTCGTGTCATTTAATAGTACAATTTGTACCGAAAACTTACGTAGTCGCGTATAACCTACACTGTGAAATGTGATTAGGTGAATTCCCCTTGCATTATTGATAACAACTATTTAATAGCATGACGCACCTATGGATATGATGACATGCCTATAGATATGGTACCCTTATAGCCTTTATCGCTTCGCAGTACAATTTACACCGGTAAAGCGGTTAGTCGCGTAGAAACTGCACTGAAAGGTTACATAGTCAAATTAATTCCCCATGCATTACGGCATAGCCATGTGCCTAGCCCTATCTCAAAACTAGTAGCCTTTATAGCCCCGCAGTGCAAATTAGTCCGGAAACTAGCAAATCACGTACGTTCTACACTGTGAAACCCGTAGTCTTAACTAGTTGCCCTTGCATTATTGGACTAGCCTCATTATGATCTAAGAAAGGAATATATTCCTTCATTTATGAGTAGCTCCGTGATAAACGCGGTGCAAATTAACACCGGAAACATAGTTAGTCGCGCACTTCCTACACTGTAAAATGTGACTAGATTTTTACTAGCAACTTCCTAGAAATTTCCTAGCAAATCTAGTAAGATTTTACCTATGAAATACTAGACACATGCCTACTTAACCTATAGATTTTTGTCCCCCAAAATCCCCCAAAATCTAGATTTTATTCCTCCCATTTAATGTAGGAAATTTCCTAGCTAGAAATTTCCCCAAGGGAGGGCCGGCCATTATGGAGAGGGAGAAGAGCTCCATGCTTTTCCTATAAATAGCACCTCACTTCCCATAGAAATCTCACACCTTCACTCTTCCAAACTTACTAATTCTTGTAGTAGTTCTTAGTAGCTTTTTAGTAGAAATTCTTGAAGTTCTTCATGAGTTCTTGAGAAACTCAAGAAACTCATCCAAAGCCGCCACCCTCCACCACCAAAAACCACCATTCGATCTTAGTTAGTTAGTTCCGGCATACCCTCCGGCGTTTCTAAGAAAATCTACTTTCTTTTCGAAGCCGCTACTCCGCCCGTCTACCGTTAGCTTTTTCTGCTTCCAATTGAACCCGGAATACGGTAATAATCTTTATCTAAGTGTCTACTAGTTATTTTAGCGCAACTTTAATTTTTAGTAATGTTATAATGCCCGGTTTAAAAATAAAAGTTAGTAGTTTTACGGTTTCGAAAAAGAAAAGTGTTATGATTTTAAAAATACTTTTTCGAACTTACGCAGTCGTTATAATGCCCCAATGGAAAATGATATTTCAAATTTACTCAGTTATAATATCCGATTGATTTTTGGAAAAATACGCGAACGGTTGCATTTTTTAAAAGGCGAAATTATTGAGAAATGAGAATTTTCTGAAAAAGACTCCGTGTAATATTTTTGGGAAACGAGGAAAATGTTTTATGACTAACTTGAGACTGTGGAATGACTCAAGGCTAACACCCTTGAAAGTCTGTCTAGAATGAGGATGGGTGATATTAACTGGATACTCCGACCCCCACTGCCTGAGACTTTCCTGGTTATTCTATTGTCGAGAGAAGGTCGCTAAAAGAAAAGTGATATTTTGAAAGACACGTTTTACGAGGAAATACTGAATTTTAGAAAAATACTCCCTCCGTCCCAATTTGTTTGCTCACTACGAAACTACGTGCAATTTTCAAACTAAAAAATAATGTACTTGCAAAAATAATTTTCTAATCAATGTGGATCTTGTTTGATAGATCTCATTGAAAACTTTAATGCGGTGCAAAAAAAATTCAAAAATTATTTTGATAAATACATTAATTTTTAGTTTGAAAATTGCACGTGGTTTCGTAGTGAGCAAACAAATTGGGACAGAGGGAGTACATTTTACGAGGAGACGCTAATTTTTTAAACACATTTTACGAGGAAATACTAATTTTGGAAACACGTTTTACGAGAAAGTGTATTATTTTTTAAACACGTTTGTAGACACCCCAATTTTGATTATCCGTGAATTCCAAGCAGGAGTCCGGATGTGTCCCCAATGATGAAAAATTTACTGACAACGTCGTGGAATTTATTTTATCTAATTAATGCTTCGATTAATCAGATTTGTCTATTTTCTTAAACCTTCAAGCCCACTTCGACATCTCCAAGCCCAAATAACTGATCATAAGCCCACCTATAACCCAAGGCCCAGGAAAAGCCCTAAATAAGCCCAAGATTCTGTCATAAAAAAATGGTCTTAGTCCATTTTTTTTTTATGACTAGAAATGACCTTTTTTTTATTAAAAAAAATGAACTTCTCTGATTGGATGAAAAAGACTAACGGATCAACAGGAAGATGACCTTTGAGTACTTAATCAAATCCCCGATATACTCTAAAAAATTTCAGAAACTTTAAGAAATCCTAATTGTTTTATTTCTCCTTCTTATTTATTTATTTTTTAAGATGTCATTTTTATTATACAATCATGAAAAGAAAGGGAGGTAAAAATAAAAAGGAGATGGTGAAATGAAAAGTGACAGCCTCTTTTTTTTTTTAGAATTTTTGTTGTGGAATTCAAAATTAGGATTGCATTAATTTTCTAAAAATTCTTTTACTATATCGGGGAATTATAAAAAGACTCAAAGGAGAATAAAAAGAAATGAAAGATGTTTTTTATTTCTTTTTTTGACAACTTTTTTTTAAAAAAATGCATCATTTTTTTTTAAAAGAAGATCCTCCTCCTCATTAAGAAACGGCAATCTCCTCCTCTTTTCTCATCATTTCGGTATAATCCCTTCCAATAATCAAACGGCAACCTGTACAGTTGGTGGGGTGGGTGCCTAACACCTTCCCACCCCGTAACTTAGCTCCCGAACCAAGATCACTCTGGTTATGACGGACCGGTTGTCTCGAATTTTGTACGTTGAATTCGGTTGCTTGGTTAACCTTAAAATCAAGTGGCGACTCTAACGAACGCGTGTTCTAGTACTTTCGAGGTTTCTCGCAGAGGTCACGGGTGCCCACAACGTTTTACAAGGAAATATTGAATTATGGTAAAACACGTTTTACGAGGAAACACTGATTTTTGAAATATGATATACGAGAAAGTGTATTTTTACTAAAAGAGATTTTGAGACACGTTGCATATTCACGACACGATACAAGAATTACACAACACGATTTTCGAGATGAATGGTTGATATGAGGAAAAGAGATGAAAATGAAAATGAGATGAGAATGAAAACGGAGAGTTCGTAATGATGATAATGAATACAGTAATGCAACTTCAGTACTGCCTTTCACGTAGTTACGGTCCGTGATGTGGTTAGGACTAAAGATATGGTAGTGCAGCTGTAGCACTACCATTCTCGTAGATGCGGTCCATGATGTGGTAAGGGCTAAAGCGAGTACAGCAGCACGGTGGATAAAGCTTTGTATCACGTAGATGCGGTCCATGATACAAGGTGGCTGGATTGTATCACGTAGGTGCGGTCCATGATATAATACAATTGAAGCTGTGTTCGTGAGTGTCACATAATGGATTAAGCTTTGTATCACGTAGATGAGGTCCATGATACAATACAGTTGAAGCTATGTTCGTGTGTGACGCGGGGTGAGCGGACTTTGTATCACGTAGATGCAGTCCATGATACAAAGCAACTGGATCCTCGAGCGGAAAGGTTGGTGAAAGATGGGTCAATAACTTTCAGAGTGATTGGAGATGGTTGAAATGATTGGAATGAATGAAATGATTGTGATAATAAAAAAGATGAAATTTGAAGAAGAATGCCTATGTTGATAATGAGAAACGAGACGAGACACATGATTACCACCACGTTTACTCTGATTTGTATTGACACTGGCACAAACATATTTACACAGACACTGTCATATTTATTTATGAAAACTATTTTTGGATAAACTCTTGTTATTACTTTTGAGCTTTTATATATTGTTCTAGAATTGCTAGTTGGGATTTGGGTAGAGTTATTGCTGGGCATTTTCGCTCACAGTGTTGCACTTGTGTAACCCTGACATATTACCATGATGTTGCCTAGCGACTCTAACGTATTATGCCAGACTATAGAGATGAATAAGAGGAATTCTACAGCTTGGGAGCATATGGAGCTGGACAGTTAACCGCCGAGGCTGACGGCTTTGCAAGGAATTAGAAGAAATCCTAGTTGATCCTGTTTTTAAGAAATGTACTCCATTTGGAAAGGAGAATTATGTAATTTCCGAGGTGGAAACTTGTTGTAAGACTTATTTATTATTTTATAATAAATATAACGTTCCAAAAAATCAGAGGCGTTCCAACACTTTTCTTCTTAATTATTTTCTCTATCTTCCATTCCCTCCACAAATTCCAAACATATTGTTTGTCGCAAAAGTGTTTACTCGCTTGCTCAACTTTGAGTACGAGTAAGCGAATACAATACTACCCCTAACGCTATAGTCAAAACTATATTCAAGTTAAGTAAATCGTGTTTTGGGTTAAATAGTGGCGAAACTTACTTTTTACTACTTTTTAGAGATGTGGGCGGGACCTAAGTTCAGTCTCCAATGTTATTACGTTTTACTACTTTTTAGAGTTGTGGGCGGGACCTAAGTTCCGTCTCCAATGTTATTACGTTTGGATCTCTTGCCAAATGACTCTGTGATGCTGAGGGCAATGGTCTCTTATGTGTATGTAAACTGTCAAGCTGGACTTCTTATTACTACTAGTCAATATTCAACGAGATTTAATTACATGAACATGAATTAAACATAATAAATAGGATTATCTTATAACTTTTTTTTTATAGGTATGTTTAGACATGATATCTCATGTTGTAATCACAAACTGATGCACGTGATGGCCGCCACAACCATGTTCATATAATGTTGAAATTTGCACCACCAAACAAAAATTTTCCATCCAATAATTCATGTGAACTTTTCTTGTCCCAACAAACTCTCCATAAATTATGTTCTTTTGAGGGTCTACATTCGGTTAATCTAGTTGGCATTCTGGTACACATATGGTTTTCCCATAAGCGAGACTAGGGTTTGAGTCTCGACAGAGGCGTTTGAGATTTAGGGCTATGGATAGCTTATAGACCCCCTCTGAACTAACTCACTAACTCCCCGCTAACCCCCCACTGATGTATATCGAATGAAAAAAGAAATTCATAATTTTAGTTTCCTTTTTTTCCAAGTAATTAATTACAAGCATTTGATGTATTCACTTACTAAATAAAATTAGGCAACAACATGGTGTGACCTTGCACCTAAATTTTGTCTAATTGTTGCCAATATTGTCTTGGGAACCATGATGAAATACAACAAAGGGATATCATTTATTTGTAAATAAAAATAATACTGCATAAAATAGTAGGGTCTTCAATGCAGTAGGTACTCTACAGAGATCCAAAATGTTTGTGTCCGTGCCACTCCAAATTTTGTCCCTTTTTTTTCGACGTTCAGGTTATTCGGGTAAACTTCTACGCACCTTGATTGATCCTCTTCCGGGGTCTATTCAAAAGTAAGTCATCTACACTGAAACTAAAGAATTCACGTAAAATTATATTTTTACTAGTTGACTTCAAGAATCGAACCTTGATAAATTGTGTAATGAACAAACTCACTCAATCAACCGAACTAAGACCCCATTCTACTAACTCAAAAAGCCAAAAGTCAGTTTTTTTTACATTTTTTGAGATAGGTCATCCCCTCATAATACATCACATAAAAAACCACAAAAAGCCAAGGCATTTTTCAAGCTCTCACATGAAAAAGTCAAAAAACCTAAAAAGCCAAGTTAACGGCACACCGCCTAACTCTTCGGCTGCATTACATATATTATCACCACCTCTTTATACATGCGTTCATTTATTACATTATTATCTATTTCCTCCGTCCCAAATTAATAGTCCACTACGAAACGATGTGTAATTTTTAAACTAAAATATATATATTTGTCGAAATAATTTTTGAATTTTTTTTGCACCGTATTAAAGTTTTCAATGAGACCTATCAAACAAGATTCATAATGGATATTTTTTTAGGTTCACATTAAAAGATATAAGTCGTTGAAAATGACACGCAGTTCCAAAATAGACTATCATTTTGGGGCGGAGGGAGTAGTTTTTTTCACTTCCAAATGAGACAATTAGTTCGTAGTCAACATGATAAGTTGACAGCACAGTGAATAGATTAACCATTGAGGCCCTCAGCTCAGTCACATGTTTTCTAATCCTGAAAAATAGCAAATGATCAGGTCTTCAATTTGTAATCTTATTTTAAGATTTCGTAAAGTGATACCAGAGTCCGATTCCTTTTCAATCCCTGTTAAATTGGAGGATCTTCCAAGTCTACATCAAAGAATCACGATTACTCTATTACTAACTTTTTTTGTTTTTTCCAGTCTTGATTTTAACTCAACTGTTACTCTACGAGCACCCAAATGCTGTCCAACGGGCAACCAATTATCCCTTTCGTCCCAAATTAATGGTCCATTTGTACTATTTGGCACCTCTCAAAGAATTGTCGATAACTCTCAATCTATGATATTTTTTTTATATCAAATATAGGTCTTATTTGATAGATCTCAATTAATTTTAGAAAACAAAATTTTCAAAATTATAAAAAACGTTATAGGTTGTGAAATATAGATAATTTGTTAAGTGACACGACTACCGAAAAGGAACCATTATTTTGGGACGGAGGGAGTATATAATAGTGACTTCTCTCCATCCATCCATCCTTCCTCTAAAGTTTTCATCTCCCTCCATTCCCCGTCATCATGTTCTTCTTTTTTGAATAGATCTTCTCATTATAGAGTACCTTGTAATTAAAAGTGTTTTCTCTTTTCCATTCAATTTCCAATTATATATATATTTGCTAAAAATTTCTCATGAGTTATAACATACAAATTAATTTCCGAAGCTTGTTTTCAATGACGGAAAACAAAACATACTCCCTCCGTCCAGATTTATTGGCCCACAAATATACTTTTTCAAATTTGAAAATATTTGTCCATTTTCAAAAGTTAAAGGGTAAAGTATGGAGAAAATACATAAAAAGTAATAAAAAAAAGTAAAGAAAAAAAAATTAGAATCCCCAAAATTGATCAATAAATCCGGATGGAGGGAGTAATTTGCAGCAAAGTTTCTTACCAAACATAATTGCTTGTAGACAAGCAAACACAAAAGGGAACAAAAGTGAACCACAAAGCATGTAAAACAAAAATGTGTACCACAGCCACTAGCTAATAGATAGTAAAGCAAAAAGCAAAACAAAACAAAATAAAATAATTTTAATTCATTTTTTTCTTGAAAGAAAGCCTCAAAGATTGGACATCATCTTGGATCAGAACTCAGAAGTAAGGCATCACATGAAATTGCTGTAGCTAGGGTTCCTCGTAAATTCCATATCTTTCAGGGTTGGATTTTTTTTTGGGATTACCCCCCATAGAGCAGTACTTGAGTTAAAATTAGGACAGGAAAAAATAATTTAATTTAATGGATTAATCTTCATCGGGATCGGAAGGCGGGTGCCTGTTGCGCATCTATTGTACCGCACGGTACAACACACCCAAACCGGCACCATTTTTGGTGTAGGCCAAGTACCGAACCAACCCTTATTGGTCCAATTCATTTGTATAATAAAGTTAACCAAAGTTCTCCATTTTTTTTTTAACTGCAAAAAGGGTGGGAGGGGGCAATCAACGTAGCAACTCCCCTTGGGCGTGACCATAGAGACTCCCGACCCGCTGTGGAATGTCCGGTTGAGCCATAGCTACTGTCCGTGAGAACAGACTGTCACCACAACACCACCTCAACACAAGCTGATAGTAGTATAACACTACCAAAATTCCCTCAATGACACTTCGGGGACGAGACTCGAACCTGAATCTCCTTTGTGGATGCCAACTGACCTATCAACTAGGCTACCACCTTGGTGATAACCAAAGTTCTCCATGGATATTGGTTCCATAGTTCCACCTTTTTAGTGGCCCTAAATGGATGAATTATGTGTCTTTTCATTCCTTAAACTTTTTAATAATTGAATCTTATCGCCACAATAAAGTACGAAAATCACATAACTGGGGTCTCCTGATAATTGTACATCAATGATGGGACTAATTATCTAAGGTCGTCTTCCTGAATAATTCATTCAGATATCATTTAGAGGTCCTAACATAGGATCATTTGTTACGTTGCACCGTATTCGATTTATATAATTTGAAAACACTATTGATTTTTCAGATCTTTTAAAAAAGCAAATCGATAAACTAAGAAACAAAAATGATTTTTCCACATTTTAGTTTTTCTAATCTTTATTTTTTCAAGGTGATATATTTTTGTTTTTTATTTCCAATAGACCGTAGTTGTGCCCAACTACAAAATTGGAAATTAAAAAAAAAAAACTTAAAGTAAAAAATCCAAATGAAAAATAAAATTGTCAAATTGCATCAAGGCATCGTATCGTGTTGACATTGTGTAACAAAACCAATAACGAATTATGTTGTCAAGATCAAGTAACTCTAACATGAATTATTATTATGTAATCCCAAAGGGTGTGTCGGTTAATCAACTTGTCTTGACGGAGTTTACCATCCTAAGGTCACACAAGGTTGACTCTCATCTGCAGACTGTAGCAATTTGTCTATGGAATCACCTCACATCATGCATGCAAACGCGTGAAAAAGACGATAGAAATGGTCCATATCCGCATCGTGATGTGAGGTTAGATCACTATGCCAATATGACAACTTGTATGTGAATTTTCTCAACAAAGGTAGTGGAAGATCATGAGCTCAAGACAATTATAATCATTTTGAGAATGAAGGATCCGGGTCCGGATTTTGAAAAAAATGAAAGAGACTTCTCTTTTCAGGAGAAGTGTTTTAACAAAAACCTAATTATTGAAAACACTTTTGAACGGTTGACAAAAAACCAAAAGGTGATACTTGCTAAGTAAGCAAAATCCTTACCAAAAATGAAAAAAATTATGACTTAGACCCACTAATTCATAGAGAATTCTAGATATACGCCAAAGCAAGCAGCATTACAGGAAATTTCTCTATTTAAAAATTAGTATTTTAGTAGGAATTTTTTAATTTTAATCAAGATTTTCTAGCAGGATTTAGTTTCCTAGTTTGTTTTAATATAGTACGTAGTCCTATGACCTATGTTGTAAGTTGTTTGGCTTAAGAAGAATTAGGGTTAATTTTGTTACCTTAAATTTTATTTATCTTTTTAGTATTTAAGTATTTAGGAAGTTTCTTATAATGCCGCTTGTATTGACATGTTTCTAGAATTCTCCAGGAATTAGGGCTTGAAATGAGCCCGACCGGAAAAACCGTATAACTCAATTTTGAGTTCGCTGCTAGATTCACCAAGTTATATTTTTTATTTGGGAAAATTTCAAAAAACTATTCTTTCACCCCAATGTCCCAAAAACACCTATCCTTTAGTTTATTTCAATTAGGCACCTGTCCTTGTCCACCGTTATTCAAATAGGTCCCCGACCCAATTTACCGTCAAATTTGGACGGAAACT
>JAXBDA010003123.1:0-36960 GCA_036023075.1 Gaultheria prostrata | reverse complement strand
ACGGTTCAGGTATTTTTGGGATTTTTGGCTCTTTTGACCCGTTTGACCCAAGGGACCGTTCCGAGGTATATTTCGTGCTTTTTTCATCATCGGGGATGCACGAGTCGTCAAAATTGGGGTGTCTACAAATTGCATTAAAACAGTCAGAATAAATATCAACAGAATTATAATTGTTGTTTAAACCCCATTTAATAGCCTGTAGGATTGCTTGAATTTCTGTTTGAAGGGGACCGTTACTATATGAAGATATGGAAAGCTGTGCAACGAATATAGTTACAGCTTGCTTAACTAGCAACGATTATAATTCCTATTGTGAATATCAAGTGAAGAAAGAGAGAAGAAAATAAAACCTCATTCTCGTTCTTATTCAACTTGACGTCCTTAATTCCAAACTTAGAGATTTCTTCTTCCTAATCTTTTTTCTCGATCTTTTTAATCTCCTTTCCAGTTTTTGAATGGCTTTGTATTGATCACTCTGTTATTGGTCTCAAATGATCGCTCTTTAATTGACTTTTAACGTGATAATGTACGTCTTGCTACCTCTTAATGTGATAATGATCGCCCTTTAACTTTGTTATTGGTCTAAAATAGGACATTATATGTTGCAATCCTTTTGAAGTTCACTTTACCTATTTGAAGAAAAACATATACTCCTGCATCCTCTTGTTTTTTTTCTTTCTTTCCTTTTTTTTTAGTTTGTGTGGCCTCCAAAACTTATTCCCATATTGAAAAAAATAACAAAATTAAAACACTTTGTATACAATAGTTAAAACTTTATTTAACTTCAATTTAAAGTTGTCAATTAATTCTTCTGATTTGTGAAAAAAAAATTAAGTGCGAACGTAATTAATTTTAATCAAAATAACGGCGCCACTTTAGAAAAAAGACAATATATATACATCAAGGATCTAATAAGGGATCCCTCACATTGCTTAGGTCAGTTAGGTGCGGATCATAAAATTCGATGGGGAGCTATGAGGTTCGCACAGTGGCGACTCCAGGAGTTCGGAAGAGTGGGGGTCATTCATAAATATCAAATACTTTTACAAACCACAAATCAATGAAAAACATCACAGTAATGGGCTAATGGCAACTAAAAATCTTGTTTCAACAAAAATCATATTTAAAAGCTCAACCTAACAAGACAGACTAACCTCTCCTTATAAAAAAAAAAAAAAAACAAAGTGAGCTAGGATTAAACAAGCTACACAAAGAAGCAATTTTTATGAACTTTTAGAAGTTATCCAGTAGTGTCACCACCAAATTTAAGGGGTTTAATTATTTATGCATTTTTAGAAAATTTTAATATAATAGTAGTAAATTGTTTTTACCTGTGGGGTCGGCTAACACCAGTCTCCTGTCTCTCCATAATGTGGAGTCGCCAGTGGATTCGTACCTAAGCAATGTGAGGGACCCCTTACCCGATACGGACTGATATATATGTAACGGAAGGAGTATCAATTTGAAGTTAATTATAGTATTTCTTAGAATTCTTTTAAATGTTGATATAAAGGCCCCTACTATTCAAGCTTGGCCAGGATGTTGAAAATTTCAGCCCGGACACACTGACGAAGCATACATCAGAACATTCAATAGGTTTTGTAAGGGTTAAACATCTACTTGCCCCTTAAACTATCAAATTTTTTTTTCTTCCCCCTTCAACTACCAATTGAACTCATTTCCCCCTTCAATTACTATTTTCTTCTTTACTAAGGACAATACACGTTTTCCATCAAAAATTTGTGATGGAAACCGTTAACCTAGCACTGTATATATTTTAAGTGTCATACAAGAGGGTAATACGGATATTTCCCAAACACTAAAACTATCAAGTAGAATTGGGGGTTTGTTTTGCTGTTTGTTGAAACCCAAACTCCAACACACACACACACACACACACACAGATAGCGAGGGAGAGAGGAAGGACTATTGGTCACCAAAGCTAGGGTTTTCAACTGGATTCTTGTTTGATTAAGGATGGGATGGATGTTGAGAGCTCCTACTGGAAGAAAACCGAAATGTAAGCATCGAGCCCTTGATTAATACCCTCTTTTTCGGGATTGAAGAAGTTGGAATTGAGTTATTTTATACTGCAATTGACTTAATTTATGTATAATAATCCCCTTTGTATATAATAATCTAACCATTTTGATCTGATAATGGAGATAACGGTGGTTTTCATATAATAATGGGGAAATTGCACTTTACCTACCTGTGGTTTGGTCGAGTTGCACATTACCTACCTCACTTTTAACAATTAGCAAATGACCGCCTCATGGTTTTGGACTAAAGTGCTACCGTTACCTTTTCCATCCATATGGACGGGGCGTGTGACCCTTGAATGGCAAGTGGAGGCCTAAAAGAGGTGTTTCCCTCCAAAAAAACACACTTTCCTCTTCCCTAAATGCCCCTTGGATGTTATATAAAACCTAACCCTACTTACTTCACTCCTTGCCCACTTCAGAAGCAGCCACTGAAGTAATTCCAAAAGGTACTCTCTCTCTCTCTCTCCCTCTCTCCTATATATTTCAATATTTCAATTGATTTTATTTATTTTTCTTTACTTTAAATCTGGCTGTCTTTTATTTTACATGTATATATATATATATATATATATATTTTAAATTTTACCCCTTATTTTGAAGGGTCTTGTTCAAGCTCCATGGGTGCTGGTGGGGAAACCCTTGATTTGAGGTATGCGACCAAGTACTGTAGATGCAAGCAAAAGGCAGCTTTGAAGGTGGTGGGCTCTGAAAGACCTTCTAAGGGTTTGCTCTACTATGCATGTGAACAAAAACCAGAGTGCAGTTTCTGGGTATGGGCACACCCTATTTCTGCAACATGGCAACCAAGTGGTGCACCAGTCTATTATGGAAGGGGAGGACGACATGTTAATCAACAACCAATCTCTGAAGAAACTGATGACAACGATTCTTACATGCCAAGATCAAGGGTGGCAGTGGCTGGAGCATATGAAGATCAAGATAAAAAATGGATGAAAATGGTTGTGTGTGCTTCCCTCCTAGTTTGTGTTTTGTGTTTGCTGGTGACCCTCCTAAGCTTAGGCATGAAATGATCAAGGTGATCAAACCAGTAGTTGTAATAGTTTCATGCAATTATGGAACTTATTTTGATGTTATGAAATGAAAACTGGTGTTGGTAGCAAATTCATGCAAGAAACCATATGTCAATGCCAAAAACAACTGCAGGCATACAAGTACAGACCATCTGGGTTCAAGAACAGACATTCAAGTGCAGCAAGTGCACCAACTTCATTCAAAACAAGTTAACAAGTCCACATAACAAACTTAGAACTGCATAACCCATGCAACAAAAGAAGTTAACAAGATTACAACTGCAGCAAAACCAGTGCAGAATTCATCACTAAAACCATAAACTTAAACAGTCAAAAGGATTACTACGTCATGCAGTCAAAATAGCATATTAGGGGACATATTAAACAACAGCAGCTCCACCCCATCCTAAAAGTTGATCCTCATGTTTTGGCCTTCATCCTCGCTAGAATGGTTGACAAACTTGATTCCTTGTTCTTGTTTGGTTGTCCAATAGCAGCTACAGTTGCTTCCTTCCATGCACTACCTCTTGCAGCTCTTCCAACATTTACACCAATAGCACCATTTTCAGCATTAGCTACAGGTTCACCCCTACCACCAGATTGAGAAGCACCCCTCCCACGGCCTATGGACCTGCCACCAGATTTAGTACCACCCCTACCTCTTCCACCAGATTCAGTACCACCCCTACCCCTACCCCTTCCATTACCACCACCCCCACCCCTACCCCTACCCCTACCCCTTCCACTACCACCACCCCTTCCTCTTCCAATTGGCTACATGCAATACATAAAAAAATGCAAAAGTTTAGCTAACCTCAGTATTGCAAATTTAGATAACCTAGTAAGTAGGCCAAGTTACATGTGTCATTGCCCTTTGCTCTCCTAGAAGACCTGATGCACTAGTAGACTGAGCTACATTTGTTGTTGGCTGACTGCCACCCCTGACAGCACCACCACCCTTTCTCTGCAATTACAAAAAAGAAAAGACATTAGGGCAGACATTATTACAGAAATGTTTGAAATGAACAATGATGAAAAATGGGAAATAACATACCCTCAACATTGTTGAATTGGGATGAATCCTATTCTTGCAACTCCTCCTATTATGTCCAGAACCTAAACACTTGGCACAAGTGACATTTATGTTTCTCCTTGATGCCAAGTGAGGATCTCTTGGCTCATCAGCTTGTCTTCTTCTTAACTTCCTTGGCCTACCAGCTTGTTTCTTTGACAATGGGGGTTGTAATGTCTAAGGCACATGTATAGTAATTTCAAGCAGAAATTCAAAGACAGAGGAGATCTCAAAGACCTATTTTGGAAGGCTGCATCCACTGCTAGCATGAATGTGTTCAATTACTGGATGGATTTGATAGACAAGGCAGACCCTAAGGTTGGAGATAGGGAGACAGCAGTTGAATGGCTAAGGAAAATCACTCCTTCACTGTGGGCCAGGTCCCATTTTCCCACCAGGTCCAAATGTGATACATTGGTTAACAACATTTCTGAGTCCTTCAACTCATACATACTAGAGGCCAGAGACAAGCCCATTATAACTATGTTTGAGTGGATAAGGAGGAAGCTGATGACAAGGATACAAGTTAAGAGAAAGGGTATGGAGAAATATGGTGGCTCTTTATGTCCAAATATCCAAAAGAAGTTGGAATTTTTGAAGGAACAGTCAAGAGATTGCTTCCCTTATTGGAGTGGGGAACTTGAATTTGAGGTGGACCATTATGATAGGACATATATAGTGGATCTTAGGGCCAGAACTTGTACATGTAGAAGATGGGATCTCACTGGTATACCATGTTGCCATGCTATTGCTGCCATAGGGGAGAACCATGACAATCCAGAGAACCATGTGCATCCATACTACAGTAAGGAAACTTATTTGAAGACTTATTCATACATGATTCATGCAGTTCCTGGGATGCAGGACTATTTGGTGACTGGATGTCAAGTACCTATGGTCTGCTGTGGGGAATAATTCATCAAATGTCTCCACTAGGCCCTTTTATCTATCTGAGATGAATGTTGATAAGCCCCAACTATTGTATTTATCCGGGCTTATCTCGCTCGTCTTGATCACACACACGTGCATTTTGTGCTTTTATTCGATTGATTTTGCGCGAGTTGTGTTTTTGATGAGTTTCAGAAAATCTGAGCTAAAAGGCATGTCCAAAGCTCCAAATAATCCCCGGTTATATCCGGAAGTACCCAAGGTCCCTCAACGCCGTGGAGGACAATCAACGAAGCTTAAAATTCGACTCAATGATCTTTGGAAGGTTCAAGGAAGGCCCGGAACAAAGGAACAAAAAATCTAGAGTTATGAGCCTTAAGGAAATCCGACACACTGATAGTAAAAGGGTCATATCTCTCAACATACAAAGGTCATGAAGATGAGACCAATTGGGTTCGAAAGTAGACTCATAGAGCTTTCCAACGGTTCAAGAAACGCGGCATTCCGAGTTCATACGAAGCCGGGGCGTGCCCGCGAAGTCGGGTAAAAAATCCGTCGGAAGGTCAAGAAGTCAAGGAGAAGCGATAAGAGCATTTTTCCATGCTTGAACCTGTTCATGCAAAACGCTGAACCGGTTCAAGCAAATCAGAATGTTAAAAATGTGAGCTGAACCTGTTCAAGCAAAAGCTTGAACTGGTTCAAGCACCAGAATTCTGGGCGAAAAGTTGGCGATCAAGGGCATTTTTGTAATAAGTTTAGCATGGTTTTTTGAGGACTATAAATAGGCTCCTTTGACAGATTTTAGGGGACGGTGGGGGAGAACCCTTCTCTCTCTACCTCCCTTCTTCTTCCTCCCCCATTCTCTCCTCATTCTCTCTAGTTTTTAGGGTAGTTTTTCTTTGATTCAAGGTTTTTTCCTTCACAAATGTTGTAAGTACTCTTCTTATCTTTAGTAATCTCAAGTTTATTTTCATTTTCGTCATGTTTTCCTTAATCACGTTTTTCTCCTTGTTGGTTAATTTAAGCATGTTTTAGTAGTAGTTTAGGCTTGGTCATGGGGTGAAAATCACCCCATGACTTCGGTGTTTGATGGCTTTTCACGTTTTTGTGTTTATTGTTGGGTTTGTGAATGGATTAAACTCCTTTTTTTGGGTCTAAACTTAGAGTTGTTAACTTCTTTGATTGGGTGTAGACAAAGAACCTTGGCACACACAATGCTTTGAACCATGACACTCTAGGTGTTCGATAAAATGCTTGACCGAGTTTCTTTCCATTTCCAAACCCCATTCATGTGGTAAAAATTGGTTTTCATTAGGTTAGTTCAGTTTTATGTATCAAAACTTAGAATTGTTAACCTTTTTGATCTTGTGTAGGCACGGCGCCCGAAAGGGTATGTCCGGTTGTTTTTGACTTCATTGTGTTGGGTATGTCCGGGTTCGATGTCATCTTTGGTATGGATTGGTTGTCTATGTATCACGCTACTATTGATTGTTACAAGCGTCGAGTCCGTATTTGTACGCCGGAGGGTGGTTGTTTCGAGTTCTTTGGGGAACGCTGAGAACCGATTGAACCATATCTGTGTGATCCGCGGGAAAGGGAATCTATTGCGTGTCTCTTGGCTAGTCTCACATTGGATGAGGACCTATCCATGCGCGGGGAGTTGCCACGGGTAGTTTGTGATTTCCCGGATGTGTTTCCGGAGGAGTTATCGGGCTAACCACCCGATAGGGAGGTCGAGTTCACGATAGACCTATTGCCGGGCACCGCACCGATTTCTATGCCTCCATATCGTTTTGCACCGGCCGAGTTGAGAGAACTTAAGACACAATTGCAAGAGTTGCAAGATTTGGGTTTTATTCGTCCAAGCACATCACCGTGGGGAGCTCCGGCTCTATTTGCACAAAAGAAGGACGGGTCGCTTCATTTGTGTATAGACTACCGTAAATTGAACCGCGTCACCGTTAAGAATAAGTATCCCATGCCTAGAATCGATGATTTATTTGATCAACTTCGGGGTGCGACTTGTTTCTCCAAGATTGATTTGAGGTCCGGTTATCACCAGTTGAGGGTTCGACGTGAGGACATTCCTAAAACCGCTTTCCGCACTCGTTATGGCCATTATGAATTCGTGGTCATGCCTTTTGGCTTAACAAACGCTCCCGCTACTTTCATGGACCTTATGAACCAAATTTTTCGAGCCTATTTGGATCGTTTTGTGGTTGTCTTTGTCGATGATATCCTTATTTATTCGCCTTCCGAGGAAGATCACCAATCTCATCTCACCGTCGTTCTTGAACTCTTGAGAGAGAATCAATTGTACGCCAAACTTAGTAAATGTGAGTTTTGGTTATCCGAGGTCAAGTTCTTAAGGCACGTGGTATCGAAAGACGGGGTTTCCGTGGATCCGGGGAAAATTGAGTCGGTTTTGAATTCGGAGCGTCCAAAGAGTGTTTTCGAAATTCGGAGCTTTTTGGGTTTAGCCGGCTACTACCGTCGTTTTGTTTTGGATTTTTCACGCTTAGTGGCTCCAATGACTAGGCTAACTCGCAAGGGAACAAAATTCGTGTGGGATGACAAATGTGAAGCGGAATTTTCCGAATTGAAGAAGCGACTAACTTCCGCGCCTATTCTTATCATGCCCGAACGTGGAGTTGGCTACTCCGTTTATTGTGATGGCTCGCGGGAAGGGCTTGGGTGTGTTTTGATGCAAAATGGGAAGGTGGTAGCGTACGGGTCTCGTCAATTGAAAGATCACGAGCGTAACTATCCGACTCATGATTTGGAACTTGCGGCCGTTATCTTTGCTTTCAAAAGTTGGAGGTATTACCTCTATGGTGAAAATTTTGAAGTCTTTTCGGATCATAAAAGTCTAAAGTATTTATTTTCACAAAAGAGCTTAATTTACGACAACGCCGTTGGATGGAACACATGGAAGACTATGATTTCGAGTTGCAATATCACCTGGTGAAAGCGAATGTAGTGGCGGATGCACTTAGTAGGAAACCGGCTAGTTTAGCGAGTTTGGTGATTGACGAGTGGAAAATGATGAAGGAATTGGGATTCTACGCCTTGCATTGCGAAGAGGTTAGTGAGGGGGTGACGTTATGTAACTTAACGGTTCAATCAACTCTATCTACACAAGTCATTGAGGCACAACAAACTGACGAGGAAGCAGGTAATTTCCGGGTTAAGTTTCTTAGTGGGGAGGCACTGGTTGGGTGGATGATCCATGCAAACCAAAGCTTACGTTTCAATGGCAAATTATTCGTACCTATCGCTTGTCGGGACGAGATTCTACGAGAGTTTCACCATTCACCGTTAGCCGTACATCTGGGTGGGACGAAAATGTATCACGATTTACGTAGGCAATTTTGGTGGCCGGGAATGAAACGGGGCGTGGCTATTTTTGTATCGCGGTGTCTCACGTGTCAACAAGTAAAAACGGAACACCAACGACCGGCAGAAGAGTTACAACCTTTACCGGTAGCCGAATGGAAATGGGAAAACGTGACAATGGATTTTGTGACGGGTCTGCCTAGGTCGCCGAGGGGGCACGATGCCATATGGGTTATAGTTGACCGATTTACCAAGAGTGCGCATTTCTTACCGATTCAAGTCACCGATACGGTAGAGGCACAATCCGAGAGGATGATTCAAATCTTGGAAGATATGTTGGGAGGACCACTTGCCGTTAGTCGAATTTTCTTACAACAATAGCTACCAATCGAGCATTGAGATGACGCCTTTCGAGGCTTTGTACGGTAGACCGTGTAGGTCGGCGGTGTGTTGGACCGAATTGGGAGAAGCGACGTTAGTGGGACCCGAGTTAGTGAACGAAATCGTCGATAACATGAAGTTGATATGGAAGAGGCTTATGGAAGCGCGAGAGGCAACAACCGAGAAAGTCAAAGTAATTCGCCAACGCTTGTTAACCGCTCAAAGTCGCCAAAAGAGCTATGCCGACCGCCGTAGACGTCCGTTATCGTTTGAAGTGGGAGATCATGTGTTTCTCAAAATATCACCGCGTCGGGGTTTATCGCGTTTTGGGCGAGGGGGTAAATTATCACCACGTTTTATTGGGCCGTTTGACATCATAGAGAAGATCGGGGTAGTAGCGTATCGTTTGGCCTTGCCACCACGGTTATTAGGGATTCACGATGTGTTCCACGTTTCTATGTTGAAGAAGTATGAGCCAGATCCATCACATGTGTTGGAATGGTCCGAATTAGAATTAGAGGCCGATGCGTCAAACGGGGAAAAGCCAATACGAGTTATCGACACGAGGGAGAAAACGCTCAGGGGTAAAACGATTCGGTTGGTTCGGGTACTATGGAATAACTTTGGTAGCGAGGAATCCACATGGGAACGAGAAGATGAAATGAAAGAGAAATACCCGGACTTGTTTACCGCATAATCTATGTGAGTTTACACTTTGAAAGTTTTGCATTTCTTTGATATGGTGTCGGATACGGTTAGCAATACAGTTGCATGTCATATATATCACATGTTGCATATTCATGCATTGATACGTGAAATTTCGAGGACAAAATTTTCTAAGGAGGATAGAATGTAAGGGACCGTGTAAAAAAAAATCAATTTTTGGAGAAGTTTCGATTTGGCCGATAAAAAGTCCCGGCAATTGCTCCTTGGATTTTTCAAATCACAACGGTATAATCGGAAGTTATTTTTGAGTAAAGCAAAGTCGTCTTTCACCCATTTTCTTCGGAGAAAAATGTTAGGGTTTTGTTCTTTGGTGGGATTCCAAGATCTTGGCTTGAGGTAGGGAGATTTCTATCCATTCTCAATGTAAATTTTGATGTGTGTGTGTATAGCTTTCCCATTCCTCTTCTTGTGTTCATTTTCATTGTAAAGCTTGATTTCATATAAATCTTTGATCTCTAAGTGTTTGGGTAATGTTTGAGTCATGTTTTTGATGTGTTTCAAGTAGGTTTTTGGGTTGAAACCCCCATTTGAATCTGAAAATCTGTGCAAAATTTCCCCGAAGTGACCTGGTATCAATACCCCTGAGATCGGGTATTGATACCAGCAAGCTCTGTTTCTCTGCTGTGTACCTGGTATCAATACCCAGTTTCTGGGTATCAATACCAGAGACCCCTGGACACTAAAACTTTTTTTTGAGTTCCTTTTTGACTTTCGATTGTCTTGGGCCTTCTCCAATGTATTGTTTACTTAAAATATTACTCCTCATCGACTTCCTTGTTGATTGGATTGGTAACTTAGCATTCCTTTGACCCTCATGACCCACTTTCGTGCGACACTCGGATTATTATCATTACGTATGACTTGAGATACTTACAGATATCTGTGCCATGAGTCAAATTTGGTGTGTTCAATGATTCCTTAAGTTTCCCTCGGGGTTCGTGTGATACGGTTGACACCTAATGACATTATTTTGACGAGAACCGGTCGAACTAGTTTTCTTTTTTTGAGCATTGAATTGAGTTGAGGCGATGCATGGATACTTGAACGACTTGATTGAACATTGAAATGAGATTGGTGAATTAAATGAATGGCACGGGGCCCGAAAGGGTATGTCCGGTTGGCACGGAGCCCGAAAGGGTATGTCCGGATGGCACGGGGCCCGAAAGGGTATGTCCGGTTTGCACGGAGCCCGAAAGGTATGTCCGGATGGCACGGGGTCCGAAAGGATATGCCCGAATTATAATCAAAGAAACAAATGAATGATAAACTTGGCGTGAATGACAAGAGGGTTGTGTTGGACACGAGTTGGACACGACGGAGATTGATTGAATCGATCTTATAGATTATGAGGCATCGTGACTTTCCAAATTCCTTTCCTATACTTCCATTAATCTTATTAAATGATTTCCGTCCTTGTTGTACATCACGAGCATATCATTTCCATTTAGAATTGATAGACGTTTTCCTACTGGGCTAGTGAGCTCACCCTTATAATTTCAGGCACCCAGCACGGAGGAGCATGACTTGGATTGTGTGATGGGCATGCATTCATGATTTTGGAAGTTTATGAAGGAGTTATGATATCATCTCAAGACTATATTTTTGACGAGATGATTTTGTAACTTAAATCATGTTTTATTTTTTATAATTGGGCAATTGTAATAACTTTGTACTTATTTGGTATCACGTGGGTTCGAGAGATTCGTAGACCTATTTGTGTTGACCATGATTATGTAGTCGACTTTTGACTTTGACCGTGGATGGCATTGACCTCCACGTGGATTTTGTGTATTATTTTGATGATGTGAAAATCAGGGCGTGACACTTTCGGGCCCTGTGTCATTCCGGGCATACCCTTTCGGGCCCCGTGTCTTTCCGGGCATACCCTTTTTGGGCCCCGTGTCATCATTACCACATTTCCATTATCAATTCATGTTCAGTAGTGTCATCTCGGTGTCCATGCATAACCTCAACTCAATCCTATGCTCAAACCCTGATTCGATCCGTTATCGCCCAACTAGTGTTGTTGGATGTCAAACATGTAATATGAACCCCGAGGGAACCTAAGGTAACATCGGATACGCTAGATTATACTCATGACACGCATTTCAAGGTGTTTCAAGTTAATTAGAATGAACATAGTATGCACGTTAAAATGAGCAAAATTACATTTAAGGGGGCTTGGGTCAACCCAAAAGGGTCCTGAGTTTCACAGAAGGTTTTGGGTCGACCCACTACAGGGTTTGGGTCGACCCAAAAGCCTTACGAGCAGATTTTGAACAGTCTCAGTATTTTCGCCATAACTTTTCACACCGAACTTTGTTTTTGGACGTATTATATATAAAAACCTAGGTAATTTGAAGAGCTACAACATTGTAGTTTTACACTTCTCCCAATTCTGCATTGACGTTGCCCAAAAAGCGTAAATAGTGACCAGTTCTAGCAGATTTTCACCCAAGGTGGGGGATTTCAACCCAACTCAAATCAAACCCACAAATTGGCTAGGAAATCACTTAGGAAATAAATAGAACAACTCCACATCAACATGGTAAGACTAGAATGCTTCCACAAAGGCTTAAAACAAGGATTAAGAGGGATTTAACAAGTATGAGGGTAATACACATACAAACATCAAATTTGCATTGAGAATTGAAGGATGATCCCCTATATCATGAGATTATGGCTTGATAACACCTCCATTGTCAAGAACCCTAGCCCTAGTTTCAACTCCAAGAGAAGTTCTTCAAACACCGGGATTAAAAAGGCGCACCAACGCGTAGAGCACGCGACTTTGAGAAGCTTTCGTGAAGGGGCTAAGCTTGGAACTTGGGATTTGGCTTAGATTGGTGGAGGAAATGATTTGAGGAGCTATGGAGGAGAGGGAGGGAGGAGATGACTGATTTTAGGGGGAAAGAGATGAGTTTTCTCTCTCTTCTCTCACCACACACACATATACATATCTTTATAATTACTCCTCAAGTCCAAATGTGACTTGTGTAAACCAAACACACCCCAATCAACATATTTCTCACAAACACTCCAACACTTAGTCAATTTTGTCATTTCATTCAATTCCTCACATTACCCCATTGTTATTTTCGAAAAATATAAATATAAATTTCTGGGTCTTCACATGTTCTCTCTGGAGGTACATTCTAAATCATTCAAAAGATTTTTGATTGGAAAATCATAATTTTTTGCGTCAAGAAAACACCTCATTTTCATCTTTGTCAAGAAAACAAATTTTGAAGATTCTCAGCCAGCCATACCGTACGGTGGCAACTGTTTAACCGTGCAGCACACTTGGGTATGCTGTACGACATAGTTGACAAGAATTATCTGATGCTCTGTTTTCTTCGAATTCGGTGCTTTGTTTTCCGTTTCTGTGATCTTTGTTATTACGGTTAACCCCCTTGATGTTTCTTTTTATCATTATTATGCCTCTATGCTTTGTTTTATTATTGTTATGTCATTTTCCTTTATTTATTTAATAATTGTTTGTATTAATAAAGTTTGGTAATAAAATATCTTCGAAAAATCCCACAAAATATTTAGTAGAGACCGGAAAATCCGGGCACGTGGGGTGCATTTTTTATACAAAACCTTCCCCGCGGGTAACCTGGCTCCCGAACCCAAATCTCTTATTTTTCGCAGACCAAATCCTTTTTCAGCGAGTCATATTTTTCTAAACGGTTTCTCGGGTACCTAACATTTTCCAAAAAATTAAACCCCGGGTGGCGACTCTAAAAAATTCTTTTTCCCAAAATCGCCCCTTTTCAAAACAACATCAAAAAATGGCACCGTCCACAGCCATTACAATAAAGAAGAAAATATATTGGCATCATTATAATATATGTTTAGATTGACCTTCCCTTTTTATAAATACGAGCCTCCCACAAAAAATAATCTTTTTAAAGTAGTATTAAATAACAAAATAATGCACTCAGAGTTGAAACCAAAATATTTGATGCCTAACTTAGAACTATAGAGATTTTTATTTAAAACAAATGGTGCCAACTCAGACATAGAAATATCAAATTTTGGTACTTTTGTGGCAACATCCAACCCATACCCGTAAAATCAGTTGACGGTTAACAGTAGTAATAAATAAACACAGAAAAATAATGCTTGCACTCATGCTATGAACCTATCACACAAGTATGAGAATAATGGATACACATAGGTCAAGACATAGTGACGAAGTGTGTGTGTGTGAGTCACGATAAAGGACAATAAGCTCAACCGAAAAACACGAACACTTAGTTTCTCATGAACACATGAGAAGTCTAAAAACTCCCCCTCAAGAAGTCAAACCAAGCCATTTGAATGGATGGTCAATAATTCAAAAAACTCCCCTTCAATATATTCAAACTTCCCCTCAATATATTCATATCACAAAATGTGGTTACGCAATGCTGTGATCATATAAGCTTTCTAATTAACCATTGTAGCGAGCTTTAGGCCAGTGACACCCAAACTAGGCGGCCTTAGGGCACTAAGTGTAGAGAATACCCCAGCGGACTTACTTACTAGAGTTAAAAAGGGACGAACCGTAGCGAACCACACAAGACAATTTCAAAACTAATCACCGTTCGACGCGAACACTCAATGCTTTCTGAGGCACGAGGCCCTGTTACTAAGTGACAAGCCCAAAAAAGCTTTAAAAGAATTTATCAATACCAAGGCACTTTTCGACTAACCAACCAATAAAAAATCACAAATGTTGTCCCTTTTCAACTAAACTCACAAAACAATATCACAAATGCTAAACGGTCAATCTCATGGGAAAAAATAAAGACTTGCTCCAATTTTTATGAGAAATGACAATTAGTGATACAAGGGCACATTATCTTTATCGTGAACAAGTGCGTGAGACACAATGGCAAGACCCATGCTATAACCAATATCACAACACTCCACATGGATAGATAAATATAATGAATGCAAGTATAGCTATTGTGTCCTTATGTAAAACCACCGTTAACAACTAATTCAATCACAAATATGCTCCAGAAGATTCCAAAAAAGAACTTGTTAAAGATAGACAAAGTAAATTTTCTAAAAAATGTAATAAAAAACTTCAAATAGAAATATAAATCAACAAATGGGAACATATAATCAATTGAACAAAATCTTTTTAAACTTTTTAGTAAATGAAGAAAGGCTAACCAACTAAACAATAACAAATATAACCAAACATAAACCATAGCTCTAGGCAAAAGATAGACAATGTAAATTAACCCTGACTATGGGTATGAGACCGAGCCTTAAAAGGCAATATCTTCTCCAAATGATCCAATGTCATCTAGAGGGTTAGTAGGCAAATCTTCACCGGCTATCAATTTTGACTTCCTTACCCAAATAAGTGTAGTCTTGAACTCATCACCCTTTCTAACAATATTAGGCATGGATTTAGAAATGACATTCTTATCCCTAGGTTGTGGTGCCACTTTATGTCTTGGACTTTTGGATTTACTCCTATTGCTATCAGCATAATTTTCAGGTGGAGCAATAGTGTACCCATGTAGTTTAAAACATTTTGGTCTAATGTGTCCCTTCACCCCGCAAAAATGACATGTAGGTATAAATTTGTCAAGACCATGTGGACTTGTTACGTGTGTGCAAGAGGGATGTGCCATATGCAAAATCTTACAATGAGACCCAATGTGACCTTTAATACCACAACAATGAAAAATCTTTTGCTTTAATGTGACCTTTAATACTAACTCATTGGAGTAATTCAAACCAATGTTTTAAAAACCGGACCGGACCGGCCGGTCCGACCGGTTAACTCGTCAACCAGCTCTTACTCCGGTCCGGGTGACACCAAGAACCATTCATTTTACAAAACTGGTCTCTTTTTAAAAAACCGGTTAAAAATAACGGTTGAACCCGTGACCGTTCGACTCGGCTCGGAGTCAGTCGGACCGTACCGGATCTTTTAAAATTTGGACTCCCCCTCTTGACCGCTGCATTTCAAAGCAACAGCTAGCATCCCTTGGACTACTGTCCACGTGGGCCACCTCTTTACCTATGAAACGAACTGCTGCAAGGCAAGGTGCTCCTTCTTTAGCTTTTATAATGCTTTAGGTTGTCCCAAATCTCTAATTTGAGCGATGTGGGACAAACCCCACATACAGAATTCCATCTCACATTTCTCCAATGTCATCTTTCTGTTTCAACATTTATTTTTCATATTTCTTTTTTTTTTAATATTAAAAAATATATATATTAATGACGTAATTATGATGTCACGGTTCGATAACGGTTCAACCGCGGTTCAACCAGTGACCCATCCACCCGGTCCCTTTTCCGGTTCGCCCTCCGGTCCGGGTTTCAAAACATTGATTCGGACTATGGCGAGTTAGGTACAACCTTTCGGTGAGTTGCGTTTACCTTGGTTACTTGCTTTTGCGAAATGCTTTGAATAAATGTTTCGAATGAAATCTTTTGTTTGAAAAAGCTAGAAAGAGTGTATTGCGTAATTTCTACTTGAGCTGCTACTGTTTCGAAATTGTTTGAGTTGATTGTTACTTGGAATTGGGCCATGGCTGTTTGTTTGAAACTGTGAAATTCGTGTTGAATATACATGCTTATGTTGATACGATCCATGCAGACGGTGTCCCGGGCACTAGGGGATGTTAAATGGTCTAGTCTGATTGCTGAAATAAGGTTGGAGGTGCAGCTAGGCACTAAACGGGTATTGATATCATACCACTCCTTTATTGGGGTCGCTCCCAACCGACTGGTAGAAATGACTGTCGCATGGTAGTATTGATATGAGCATGTGGAATGAAAATAGGTCCTACCACTTGAAGACAAAGAAATGAGTCCTTCTTGGACTAAATGTTTGCAAAATATTAATTCGCTATATTGGATGAACTTTTGTGCAAATCATGAATCTTTGATTTTAAAATTCCATGGTCAAATCTGTATCCTTGGTATACGTTCCTCACCCGAGCTTCAACTTATGAAAATCTTATTTTCTCTTTCCAGGTTGAGTATAAGCAAGGTTGTGGATGTAAATAGCAAGGGCGTACTTTTGTAAGGCTTGTTGAATGCCGGTGTAAATAGTGTAGACACCCTAAGTTGGCTTGGTAGGTATTTCAAGTACCACTCCGTGTGGACTCCCGATGATGAAATCGATACCCGAAATGTTTTGGGAATATTCAAGTGGATCTCAGAATCTTTGTAAGGATTTGGCAACCAAGACCTAAAATCTCCCTAACTCAGTTGAAATACCGGTCGGCACTCAAATTCACCGGCCGACACATTCATTTGCAAGCCGCCAATGAATAGTTCTTCTGACCGAAATCCACTACCCGTAGCCAGATGCATTCACCGGCCGGCAAACCCTTTGGCCGGCCAGCAAATCAGCTTGTTCCAGAAGCTTTTGTAGCAGAGCCCGATTGGGACTCAAATTCTTCCCAGTGATCGGATAACCATGTGTTTTCTTAACAATTAAGTTACAGATTCTATGAGATAGAGTTCAAAGTCGTTCAATCTCTCCCAATTCGGCTCATGATCGGATTGGGACTCTCCCATGCTAAGTCCTATTTATAGGCATCGTTGCTCTCAGAAATCACACACAATTCCTCACCCCCCACAGCCCGAAGTGCTGTGCAAAACACTCCCCACGCCCCACTCTTCAAAATCCCTCTAACCCCGCAAGTCAAAATCAATCCAGTAGAAATTCACCAGATTCAAGCTTAGGGTTTGAGGTCCCGTGAAAGTTCCGCATCAAAGCAAGCAAATTTAGCAATTCAATCGCTGAGGGAGTAACACTTTAGAGTCGGTCAATTTCTGAACTTTACTTCTTTTCATCGTTCAATTTTAGTTGAGTCGCTTTCTGCGTTTTTAAAGTTTCTGGCGTTGGGAAGAACACTGGCCGGTGAACCGATGTACCGGCCGGCACATTAATCAATGTGATCTGTAGGCCGCCAAATCAATTGGTCGGCCGGCAAAACAATTGATGGCACAATTTTTAATTTGTTTTTATGTGTGTTAATCGTATGCTCCTATCTCTGTTCCCCCTATGTGTCGTTGTTTACGTTGCTTTCATCATCCATATCTGTTAAAGGCTTTAGTAAATTGATTAAGTGTAAGAAAAACCTGAACCACCTTCCCGGAAGTGTGGAAATCAGGGCAGAAAAGGGAAGGTGGTCGGGGCTAGACGCTTACTCCATCGTCGCCAGTAGCTCAAAAGAGCCACCATACGAATTCACGGTGGTGCTCGAGGGAGAGGGGAATCCCAAGCTTGTGACGGGTTCCTGCAAGGAGACCTAGGCAAGTGAAGCACTACTACGGCCATAACCCACGCCGCTGGAGTAACCAATCCAGAAGGAAGAGGAGAAGAAAGCTTTCACCAAGCACCGATCTCCCCCGTCGGTGTAGAAAAAGGTGGACGGAGGTGATGATAGTAACAATGGTGATAGTGGTGGTAATGGGAGTTGGGGTGGGAGAGAGAGAGAGACGGTAGTGATAGTGGTGATCAGTAGTGATGCGAGTGGTGAACAGTGACGAAGAGTGAGAGAGAGAGAGAGAGAAGTGGTTCTGTAGAAGAGAGAGGGGTGAAGATGAGTTTAAAAGAAGATGGGACGGGCTTTAAATAAGCCCTACAATGTTTCTCAAAGCACCGGCTAACAAAACGGTCCACTTTCCAAATGTTTTGTGTTCTACCGCCTAGTAAATCAATTTATTGGCCGCCTGATCAATCAGTGTTGAAGAACGTGACGATCCACTTTCAAGCGGCGGACATATCTTTTCAGATCACCAAAGCTTGTGTATTTAGTGGCTGACACATCGATTTGTCGGCCCATGTTTCAAAATCCAGTGCATCTTCCCTAGTCTCTTGACTCTTCAGTTTCCCACGGCCGTCAGACCAATAAACCGGCCGACAAATCAATTCCCTCAGAATTTCTGTCGCATGCAGTGTACCGCTGACAAATCGATATGTCGCTCGGTAAATCAATTCACAACTAGTGTATCAAGCAACAGTAGCAATAAGTTCAAATGCAACAACCGTCCCCCGGACAAAGTAGGAATGATCGTAAAAATTGAATGGCTTTGCCTTGTCCCGAATAGGGTTAACCTACCGTGTAGTGTTCTATCCTCAAATGCCGGGGGACCAAGACGACGTATCATCAACAGCCCCATGCTTACTTCCAATCACTGCAAGCTCCGTGCTTATTTTCAACAAGTCTCAGTATCCAGCAAGCCACACTTCAATGTTAAAACAAAGCCGCTCTGTGCGCACCATCACCAACGACTCTGTGTTTATTTGCAACGATCCCGACTTCAGTACCTAAGCCGCTCTGTGCGCACCCTCACCAATGGCTCTGTGTTTATTTCCAACGAGCCCAACTTTAGTGTCAAAGCCGCTTCGTGCGCACTCACAACGTCAATATCAAAGCCGCTCCGTGCTCACTCACAACTTCAGTGTCAAAGCCACTCCGTGCGCAGTCACAACTTTAGTGTCAAAGCCGCCCCATGCGCACTCGCAACTTCAGCTCCGTGCCCATCACCAAATCCAAGCCACTCCGCACACATTTCTACCAACAAAGCTCCGTGCTTATTTTCAAACAGCAAGCCGCTCCGTGCGCACCTTCTCAAAGCGACGCGCAGCGTCTCGAGTATGAAAAACATCATGTTGCATTCACACCCCGGGTTCTGCATACACTCTTAGTTGCATAACATCAACATATCACCATTATTTGCAAGTATTTTCTGTTAGCGTCACTCTGTGCAGGTTATTATTGTAGACACCCCAATTTTGATGACTTGCGCATCCCCGATGATGAATAAAAGAAAATATGTAGAATACCTTGAAATGGTCGATCGCGCCTTTAAAACTTTTTGAAAACAACAAAGAATTTTCAGAAGTAAGGAGTAGAGGACCGGACGGCTTTAATCCATGGACCGGGCGGCTTTATTTCCTTAAAGAGGACTGGACGACTTTGATATCAGGGTCGGACGGCTCTCTTTGAGAGCCGGCCGGATGTGTCTGTTACATGTCTGGTCCGATAATCCGGGTTCAGAGATTCGTCGCAGAAGAATATATTCGCCCGTGCCAGAGAATATCATGATGGCAAAAAAATCTTTTGCGTGATCCGGTGGTTCACTTCGGACGCCTATAAAAACGGTTCCACTCCCTCACTTTCAAAGAGGTTGAGGAGGGAGGCGGCGAAAAAAGGTTCGGACGATACCAGAGATTGCAAAAAAGAAATTGTGAAAAAATTTCCTCGTCCAGCTACATCCCTTTCCAGTAAGGGGTTCCATACGAAAGATATTTCAAAAACACCTACTCAACTCCAGAAGTCCTCAAATGCATTGAGAATCAAACCCAAGGAAAAACAAGTTTCTTTCGAGTTCGAATCGATCCAATCAAGGTATAAAATCGTATTTTCTAGACCGGGTTCTATAACCACGGTGCTTTGAGGGATTTTTTCCCGAATTCGGAATAACTCCAGTAGTTATCTTTGGATTCGGGAGAGTTTATTTACAGTAAAATCATCCCGAGGTATCGAAACGAGCGATTTTTCGTCATAATCGCGCGGTTGGGTCCTCTTTCGGGATACATTTTCTCTCCAAAACATTTTCCAAATATTGACACTCCTCTTAGGAGAGTTTTTGTATAAAGAAAACCAATTTTCTAGTCAAAATTTCATCCCTTCCAGAGGATAGAAGATATTTTGCAAAAAACGGCCAGAGGGCCAGTCGGCCTTGATTCAGAACCGGACGGCTCTTGCATTAGAGGCGGACAGCTCTTCCAGAGAGCCGGACGGCTCTCCTTTGTTTTCCCCTATTTTTCCAGAAAACCTCCCCTGTTTTCTTATCCTTTGGTGCAGTTTACATTTTTTCCCTCGATTTTCTTTTATTAACATTTAGTCCCTTCATTTTGTTTTATTTCTATGTAATCATGTTAATTTTATTTATTTGTTATTTCCTATTATTTAGTTGATTAATTGTCAAAGACTTTCAATAAAACATTTTTTAAAAGAAAATCCCACAAATATTTAGTAGAGACCGGGAATATCCCGGGCGAGCGGGGTGCTTTTCCAAAAATCTTCCCCTCCCGTAACTTGGCTTCCGGACCCAAAAAGAATTATTTTTCGCGGACCAAATCTTTTCCGAACAGCACAAGAGTCATCAATTATTTTTAAACGGTTTCTCGGGTACCAAAAAGATTTTCTAAATTAAATCCCGGGTGGCGACTCATATTTTCAAAAATATTTTCCTGACACCGGAATTGGCCGTCCACAATTATCTTTTTGGCCACGTGTCTCGTAGCAGACCATGCTCCACCAGTGATTTCAGCCACGCGTCTTAAAATGACCACGCGCCACAGTGTTGCTTAAACAAACTCGCATTTGTACACGCATCTGAACGCCTCGACAGCAAAAGAATGCTGCTCCACTGATAGCGCAAAACAAACCCAAATTGTCTCGTGGAGGCGTACAGTAGACAAGCCACTTCGCTGATAGCGCAAAATAAACCCAAACCGTCTCATAGAGGCGTACAGTAGAAGAGCTGCTTCGCAGATAGCGCACAAAACCTAAACCGTCTCGCAGAGATGTGCAGTGAATAAACCGTCTTGTGGAGGCATACAGTGGATCAACCAATAGTACGGTGAAGCCGTTTCGTGGAGATGCCAATCCAGTGAAATAGTGCAGTGAAGCCGTCTCGTGGAGACGCCAATCCAGTCAAATAGTGCAGTGAACCCGTCTCGTAGAGACGCCAATCAGTTAACCAGTACAGTGAAGCCGTCTTGCCAAGACGCGAATCCAAGTGACGTGTTCAAGAAGGCTATCTTGTGAAGGTACAAAACCAGATCACTTCAAAGTGCATCTCATCTCCAGCAACAGTTCAAAGCCGCTTAGCAGAAGTGCACAAGCATAGTTCATACAAAATGCCTTGCGCAGGCCTTACACAGTGAAGCCGCCTCATCAAGGCGCAACATGTTGAAACATTAAACCACAAGTGCAAATCAGCCAAGGTGCAGCTCAGCAAAGCCACTTCACAGAAGCGCAATCCCATCTCCAGCAAAGTGCTAAAGCCTGCTCAGGTATGCAATTGCCTAATGACTAGGTATGGCCAAGGGCAAAGTTTCCCCCAACTCAATAGAAATGATTGCCCCGAACTACGAGGAATATGTAGGAAGCCCGAGGGCCCAACCAAAAATCAAGGTGTTTTTCAAAACCTTGGGATAGTTGCCTCGCCAACATAGAGTCGGTAAATTTCTGAACTTTACTTCTTTTAGTCGTTCAATTTCAATCGAGTGGTTTCTGCGTTTTTAATGTTTCTGGTGTTGGGAAGAACACGGACCGGTGAACCGATGTACCAGCCGACACATTAATTAGTGTGATCTGCAGGCCGCCAAATCAATTGGCCGGCCGACAGATCAGTTGCTGGCACAGTTTTTAATTTATTTTTGTGTGTGCTGATCGTATGCTCCTATCTCCCTTCCCCCCGTGTGTCGATGTTTACATTGCTTTCATCATCCATATCTGTTAAAGGCTTAATTAAATTGATTAAGTGCAAGATCGCATGAAGTGTTGAGGCTATTT
Source organism: Gaultheria prostrata (assembly GCA_036023075.1). Taxonomy (NCBI): domain Eukaryota; kingdom Viridiplantae; phylum Streptophyta; class Magnoliopsida; order Ericales; family Ericaceae; genus Gaultheria; species Gaultheria prostrata. Next base: position 14,915 of record JAXBDA010003123.1, on the reverse strand, counting down.
TATGTCAAACGAGTACAGGCTAACCTTCGTGGCTAGGCGGAGAGGGGTGCTTAACACCTTCCCGTCACCGTACCCGTGTTTCCCGAACTATGAATCTTTGGCAAAGGGCTTTTTCTTCGTTTAGCCTAAACCAAGTGGCGACTCTAAACATTCAAAGGTGTGCTACAACGGGCACCTAAGCGCTTAATGGTCATCTTGTGTAGTGATAGGGAACCCGTCCTCGCGGAGCAGGGAAGCGTGGTCTACAAATAGCTTGTTGTTAAAAAAAATGATGTAAATATGTAGATGAATTTTGATTGGTGTAAATATGTAAAGTTGGACATTTAGTTGCTCTGGAGGTATTTAAGAATACAGCTTCCGCTTTCTCTTTGTATACTTTAGAGTTTTTTTTTTATGATAAGAAAAGGTGAGGCCTTGGTGACTACACCAACCGGTCACGTGACCCTGTTATGGGGTCAGATTTTGACAGAGGTGGTTTCAGAGCATGGTTCGAAACCTAGGGTGAAACTCCAAAGCATATGGTGCCAGAGAGGGTGCATGTTACATGATAAGCACTTGGCAGTTAGATTGAGTAAAAGATGAATAAAAATGGATTCATGGATTGATATAGTGTTTTTTTTTGTTTGTTGTAGGCCTAGAAAGTAGTCTATATTGAGATGTGATTTTTATGTCCCACGGATGGGATGGGATGCTAGTTTTATTTGGGGCGAAGTTAGTATAGTATACTTTTTGAATAATAAATTAGTGGATAAAAATAGTCAGAGTGCACAGTGGAAGCGAGGTTTTCCGATGTTAGTGGTTGCAATTATTTTCTTCTCTCATACTGAGAATATCGAGAATTGAAACTGACATCTAATACGAGTTTCAAGTGATTAGAAAAGAAAAATGGACAGCATTCTGAACCTTTTACAATATTAGCATGTAAGGCCGCCGTTGGTATCTTCCCAGCCATTGGAAAACCTGGACTTAAAAATTCAATCCAAAATCCAGAAACTCAAACCACTGGCCCTCTTCTGATGATGTTGAGTATTGACCCTTAAGAGCCAATAAATGTTCATAGTTAGTGAACGATATATTTTAGCTAAAAGATGTATAGAAATTAATAAGGGTGCTCTGGGGATGTATAACTTAGTCGGCGAGGCACAATGATGGTTGATTCTAACACTGAAGACTTGGACGAGAATGGAGTGGACTCGGTTCTTAGAAACGTGCAACCAAAAGTACCTTTCCCTAGCCACTAAGGATCGTAAGAGCATGCTAATTGAAAACCTCAAACAAAGAGATGAGTAGTGTACCAATGGAAGAGAATGGTGTTATAATCATAATTAGATAGGTAGTTGATATTTGGTATATACCAGATAAACGTGTGAGTATCTTATTAAATTTTGAAGCTAGTTTTTGGATGGTGGTCATGAAGGTTAATGAAATTGGGTTCAGATTCTAGAAAGGTAGGAGTGATATTATAGAGGTTCCATTTAAGTATTGAGAGAAGTATGCTTCTCCCAATTGATCACTAGTATAGCTTGAAGTTGTGGATGGCACTAAGAATTTGAGATGAATATTGAGGATTGCACGTTGTATTTTATAGGAGAGTCCAGGAAGTGCCAGCTATGAAGTAAAAGGAAAGAAAAGGAAATGAAGCATTGCTGAAATGAGTTATAGGAAAAGACGATTAGTCTCCATTAGACACCAATGAATGGTGTAACCTATGTTCAGGGATTTAATGATAGAATCTTAACATATCTGCTAGTTGAAACTTAAACTAGGTGAGTATGCTAACAGATGGAGTTTTGATATTAGTGATGAAATAGGAAGAGGGACAGTTGGAGACATTTAGAGGTTCAGCGATGACCTTGATTATTAGTTTCCTTAAGCTGAGATGATTGGGAAATATACTTAATTACTATGCCTAATTACGATTAAGAGTATTTTATTTGAATTGTAATGTTCACTCACTTGGTGTTTATATTGTTACTGTAACGCCCCAAATTTCATAAACATATATAAGTACATAATCCACGTGGAGGTCAACGCCATCCACGGTCAAAGTCAAATTACATGTTCAAAGTCAACGAAAGTCAAAGTTTAGTGTATCGAATCAATTACATTAAACCGAATAGTCTTTCCAAGTTTCTAGCCAAAAATACATGAATTACAAGTTAAACGTTCAACTTTTCAAAAAGTAATACTAGTCCAAGATGATCATGTAACTCGTCCAATTAGCTTTCAAAAGAATGAAGTCATGCATGCACATCCACATGCCAAATCATGTTCCGCCTTGTTGAGTACCTGGAAATTATAAGGGTGAGCTCACTAGCCCAGTAGGAAAACATCTATCTATTCTAAATGTAAATGAGATGCTCATGAAGTACAACAAAGGAAGGAAGCCAATAAGAGTAACCAAAGAAGTCACGGAGGTCGAACATAGAAGAATAGCTCAAGATTAATCACATTCGATCAACAATCACTTCGTTGTGTCCAAAACTTACCAAGTGTACCACTCATGCCCTCAAAACACTCTCATCATGCGTCTTATTCAATTATTTCATTCAATATAATCCGGGCATACCATAAAGGCCCTGTGTCACTCTGGGCATGCCATATAGGCCCCATGTCACTCCGGGCATACCCTTTCGGGCCCCGTGTCACTCTTTTTATCATTTAATATCATTTCATGCTCAATCGATTCATTTTAGTGTCCATGCAATAGCTCAACTCAAATCAACGCTCAAAAACCCTAGTTCGCTCGATAACCGTCAACTCGCGTCATTTAGTGTCAAACACGTCACTTGAACCCCAAGGGAACTTAAGAACCTAACAAATATCTTTCATTATGTTCATGGTAGGTGTCTCAAAGTATTTCAAATCAATAAGAACAAGTATAGCACGTATGTTACCCGACTGAAGGCCAAAAGGGTCAAAAGGCCAAAATTAGCAAAAAGTGGAGTTGGATCGATCCATAGGCAAAGGTGGATTGATCCAAGGTCGTCTGTTCCAAAAAAAGGCAAAGTGGATCGATCCATAGGCAAAGTTGGATCGATCCAACAGGGTTACGAGCCGAATTTTGCACAACTTAAGGGGATTTTGATGGGTTTTGATCCAAGGGTTTTGTGAGAGCTTTGGAGGGTGAGTTAGGCCATCAACTTGGAGTCCAACAACAACAACAACAAGTGAATACAATGTAGGATTCATGGGTTGAGTTCATATGACATTTTCCCATTTCCAAAGTGGTTAAAACCCAATTTTCAATGGTTCTTTCAAAGCTTCAACATTCAAAGGCAATGGGGCATGGTATGATTCAATTAGCAACTAGAGAACATGGAATTCAAGCAAGGGAGCAATAAGCTAGGTAGAATTCAACATAAACTTACTAGAACAAAGCCTCACAATCAAATTAGCAAGACTAGGACGATTTGAACATCAATAGGGATATACCCACAAACAATCAACATATTGCATTGAGAAAATATAGAGATTCCCCTACCTCTTGGGATTTTGACTAGAAAACACCTCCAAGGGTGAAACCCTAGCTCAAGCTCCAAACTCCAAGTAAAATCCTTCAAACACCGGAGTAAAACGAAAGCACCCACACGTGGATCTCGAGATTTTAGGAAGCTTTTGTGAAGGAGTTAAGGTTGGAAGTGAGGGATTGACTTGGGTTGGTGAGGTTTGAAGTTGGAGGAGTTATGGAGGAGACAGGAGGAGGGAGAGAGGGCCGGCCTGTATTTTGGGGTTTTGGTGTCTCTCTCTCTCTTCCACACATCACACAATACATACACACCCATATAATTACACCTTAAGTCCAAATGTGACTTGTGTAAATCAAATACACCTCAATCAACTTATATGTCAACAACACTCCAACACTTAGTCAATTTTGTCATTTCTCATCATTCCTCACATTACCCCATTGTTATTTGTGAAAAATAAATATAAATTTTTGGGTCTTCACAGTTACATCCTTATATAAAGGTTTAGATGATGGGAAGTATGGAAATCAGACGTGTGTATTATTGATTAAAGGAGTGAAATGCCAGGAAGGAGTAAATGTTTAGCTTGGTTGGAACATTTGAATTTTGTGGGAGGTGCAGTTCATCTTCTACGATTGGATTCTAAGTGATCAACAAACACTGGTATTTGTCATCCACGTGAAGCTAAACCGGAGTACGTAGAGCATGTTTAACTTCTTTGTTGTTTTGCTTAATTGTAAAGTATGGTTAGCATCCCTATGAATAGTGGGGCATATGACGGGTTGCTCCTTCAAAAATATTTAGTAACTTGGTGCATAGTGGAATGGTGGAACATTCAAAGGGAGCAAGAAAATTGTCGGGGAAATTTGAAGGAATTTTGTAATTAGTAGTAACATGATCCGCATTACCAACTATTAAGATTGAATGATATTGACTGGTGAGAAATAGTTGTCCTGATCTAATAACCATTAGGATGGGCTATGTTAAGGTAATGATTTGAATATATGTTTAGTCCACAACCTTGCAACTATAAATTCTGTCAAGAAATTGTGCCGAGAAAAGTGGAACTTTTACCTTTTTGAATATGAAGACTACAGATCAACGATTGCTAGGAGAAAGGAAGGAAATAGTCGTCATGGATATCTATACAAATAGTTCAACAGTCACTCTAGAATTAGCTAAGATACGGCCTGTCATTTGCAGATTCCTAGTAGAGTTTTTAAATGACATACCTGAGGCACGTAAAAGGGTTGCAACTTGAAAGGATTGAAGAATAAATTTTTGGATCTTTTGAATAAAGAGTTATACGGTCCCTAATGTGAAGACTCGGAAATTTATATTTATTTTCCGTAAATAACAATGGGGTAATGTGAGGATGTGAATGAAATGGCAAAATTGACTAAGTGTTTGAGTGTTGGTGGGATATAAGTTGATTAAGGTGTATTTGATTTACACAAGTCACATTTGGACTTGAGGTGTAATTAGTGTAAAGTGTGTGTGTGTGTGTTGTGTGGTGTATAGGAAGAGAGAGAGAGAGAGAGACCAACCGCCCAATAGAGGCCGGCCCCTCCCTCTTCATCCTCTCTCCTCCATAACTCCTTCCTCCACTCTCCTCACCAACCCAAGTCAATCCCTCACTTCCAACCTTAACTCCTTCACAAAAGCTTCCTAAAATCTCAAGATCTACGCGTTGGTGCTTTCGTTTCACCCCGGTGTTTGAAGGATTTTGCTTGGAGTTTTGAGCTTGAGCTAGGGTTTCACCTTTGGAGGTGTTTTCTTGTCTAAATCCCAAGAGGTAGGGGAACCTCCTTCAATTCTTCATGTAAATATGATGTTTGAAAGTATATATGCCTTGTTCTTGATCAAATCCCCTTTGTTCTTGTTCTATCCCTTTGTGATGGCAAATCTAGTCATTTTAATGTGATATATCCTTGTTACAAGCTTTCCTGGTAGTGATTCCCTAGTTAATTTGTTTGTTGATTTGAGTTGGGTTGAAATCCCCCACCTTTGGGTGAAAATTTGCTGGACAGGTTACTATTCACCCTTTTTGGGCAATGCCTATGGAAAATTCGGAAAAGTGTAAAACTCTAAAGTTGTAGCCCTTCAAATTCCCTACGTTTTGATATATAACTCATTCCAAACGGAGCTTGGTGTGAAAAGTTATGGCAAAAAGACTCAGACTCTTCAAAACTTATTTGGATCGATCCAAACCCCCTTTCATGCAGTTTTGCTCCTTTTGACCCTTTTTGGCCCGTTTTGTGCGACCTACGTACTATAACCATTCTATTTGACCTGAAACACCTTGAGATACGTGTCATGAGTATAATTTGGAGTATTTGATGATACCTTAAGTTCCCTCGAGGTTTGTGTTATATGTTTGACACCTAATGACACTATTTGACGATAACCGATCGAATTAGGGTTTTTGAGTGTAGAATTGAGTTGAGGCGATGCATGGATACTTAAACGATTTGAATGAACATGAAATGAGATTGATGAGTTAAATGACGGAGCCCGAAAAGGGTAAGTTCGGATGGCACGGGGTCCGAAAGGATATGCCCGGATTATAATAAATGAAACAAGTGATTGGTAAACATGGCCTGAATGACACGAGGGTTACGTTGACACGTGTTGGATACGACGGGGAGGTGGTTGATCAATACTAGTATTTGTTGGACCTTTTGACTATCCTAGCTCTTTTCCTATGAATTCATTGGTCTCATTAGATAATTTCATTCTTGTTGCACGTTATGAATATCTCATTTCCATTTAGAATCGATAGATGTTTTCCTACTGGGCTAGTGAGCTCACCCTTATTATTTTCAGGTACTCAGCAAGAAGGAACATGAATTGGCATGTGGTAATGCATGCATGCCGACTTTAATTTGAAAGCTCATTGCACAAGTTACATGATCATCTTGGACTAGTACTATTTTTTTGAAAAGATGAACGTTTAACTTGTAATTCATATATTTTGACTAGAAATGTGTGAAGACTTATGGGTTTATGTATTTGATTCGGGTATACCAAACTTTGACTTTCGTTGACTTTGAACATGTAATTTGACTTTGATAGTTGAAGATGTTGATCTCCACGTGGATTATATAATTATCTGTGTTTATGAAATTTGGGGCGTTACAACTTGGTATCAGAGTTTTAGGTTCGAAAACTTTGGAACCGTGGGAAGACTCTAAATCTCGGGGTTTAATCCACTGCATAAATTTTTTCATAAAATCATATTTTCTCATACATTGTATGTGCTTGTGTGACATTCATGAGCAAATTATTTTTTGGGGAATAAAAAATGTTATTTTAAATTCAATAAAGTGTTTATCATAAGTAAGAAAATTATTTATTTATTTGAAATTATAAATATATGTACTTGTGTATATATTTTTGTACAACCAAAATCCTACTACATTTTATCTCTCCAATCCACTCACACTTTTAGTCAAAATAGGTACCAAGTAGTTACACCAATTTTGACTATCAATTATTGTGGAAGATTGAGAGAAAGATTTGGAAGAAGATCATGGGAAATTTTCCAATTGCCACATGTCTAAGAATCCCATGGGGATTCTCTCCTAGATTTCCTCCATTAATGGAAAGATTGAGAGGAAGGGGGAAGGAAGCTTCCTTACTACTTAGTCACCAAGCTTATGTCATATATTAGTACAATTAGTACCGGAAACTTACGTAGCCGCGTATAACCTACACTGCAAAATGTGACTTGGTGAATTCCCCATGCATTATGGAGAGAATCCCATGATTACACCTAAAGATATTATGACACACCTACGATCTCAGAGCCTAGTAGCCTTTTATGCTTTGCAGTGTAAGTTAGTACAGGAAATTGAGTTAGTCGCGTAGAGATTACACTGCGGGACTTCGTAGTTATTATTTTCCCATGCATTATTGGTCCTAGCTACTAACCAAGCGTCATCATCACCTTTATAGCCTTTTTGTGCTTGCAGTGTAAGTTAGTCTGGAAACTAATTAATCGTGTAGAATTTACACTATGAAAGTCTGTAGTCTAACTATTTACCCTTGCATAATTGGACTAGCTATCATAATGACCTAAAAAGAGAATATATTCCCTCATTAATTACGCGTCATAAGATAAGGTGTAGCTATAGTAGCCTTCTGATAGACACAGTGCAAATTTGCACCGAAAACTAATTAGTCGCGTGCATTCTACACTGGGAGACTTCGTAGTCATTTAATTTCCCATGCAATATTGGTTATAGCTATAGACTAGCCTTATCATCAACTTTATAGCCCTTATAGCCTTACAGTGTAAATTAGTCCGGAAACTAGCAAATCGCGTACGTTCTACATTGTGAAACTCCGTAGTCTAATAAATTACCCTCGCATTATTGGACTAGCCTCATAATGACCTAGAAAGGAATATATTCCCTCATTAAAATCGCTTCATAAGATAGCATAGCCTTTATGCATAGCCTTTATAGCTTTGTGATAAATGTTGTACAATTTCGCACCGGAAACTAGGTTAGTCGCGTGTATTCTACACTGCGAAACTTCGTAGTCCTCAATTCCCCACGCATTATTGCCTTATCCTACCCCGTAGCGTCATAGCTAGCCTACTAACCTACCTCTGTATGATGACGTACCTATGGAGATGTGTAATGATGAGATTCCCGGCATTTAATGGAGGAAATTGCCAAGCAATTTCCTAAGGGGGAGGGCCGGCCAAACAAGGGGGAGAGGGAGCTCCATGTTTTCCTATAAATAGGACCCCATACTTCACTTATTTCTTAAACCAAAACCTCTCTCAATCTTGTAGTTCTTGTAGTAGCATTTCTTAATAGTTTGGTAGAAAAATTTCTAGTTCCTCAAAGTTCTTGAGTTGTTCTTACAAAACTCAATGAAACTCATCCTCCACAACCACTAGCCGTCGGCCACACCACCCCAAAAGCCACCCTTCGATCTTAGTTAGTTAGTTCTGGCATACTCTCCGGCGTTTCTAAGAAAGTCTACTTTCTTTTCGACATTGTTACTCCGTCTGTTTACCGCTAGCTTGGTCTACTTCCGATTGAACCCGGAATATGGTAATCTTATTTATCTAATTTCTTACTAGTTATTTTAGCGTATCTTTAATTTTTGGTCAAGTTATAATGCCCGGTTTAAGAACTAAAGTTAGTAGTTTACGGTTTCTAAAAGGAAAAGAGTTGTGATTCTAAAAAATACTTTTTGGAGCCTACATAGTCGTTATAATGCCCGAATAGAAAATGATATTTCAAATTTACGTTGTGATAATGCCCGATTGATTTTTGGAAAAATACGTAAACGGTTGCATTTTTACAAAGGCGAAATTATCAGCAAATGGAAATTTTTTCTGAAAAAGACTACGAGAAATTTTTTGGGAAATGAGAAATGTTTTATGGCTAACTTGAGACTGTGGAATGACCCAAGGCTAAGACCCTTGAAAGTCTGTCTAGAATGAGGATGGGTGCTATTAACTGAATATTCCGACCCCCTCAGCCTGAGACTTTCCTGGTTATTCTATTGTCGAGAGAAGGTCGCCACGAGAAAATGATATTTTGAGAGACACATTTTACAAGGAAATATTGAATTATGGAGAAACACATTTTACGAGGAAACGCTGATTTTAAGTGACACATTTTATGAAGAAATACTGAATTTTAGTAAAACACATTTTACGAGGAAACGCTAATTTTTGAAACACGATTTACGAGAAAGTTGCTTATTTACGAAAAGAATTTTTGAGACACATTGCATATTCACGACACGATACGAGATTTACACAACACAATTTTTGAAATGAATAGTTGACATGAGGAAAAGAGATGAGAATGAAAATGAGATGAGAATGGAAATGGAGAATTCATAATAATGATCATGAATACGGTGATGCAACTTTAGTACCGCCCTTCACGTAGTTACGGTCCGTGATGTGGTTAGGACTAAAAGATACGGTAGTGCCGCTGTAGCACCGCCCTTCACGTAGTTGCGGTCCATGATGTGGTAAGAGCTAAAGCGTGTACAACAACACGGTGGATAAAGCTTTGTATCACGTAGATGCGGTCCATGATACAAGGTGGCTGGATTGTATCATGTAGGTGCGGTCCATGATACAATACAGTTGAAGCTGTGTTCGTGGGTGTCGCATAGTGGATCAAGCTTTGTATCACATAGATTCGGTCCATGATACAAGGTGGCTGAATTGTATCGCATAGATGTGGTCCACGATACAATACGGTTGAAGCTATGTTCGTGTGAGACGCGGGGTGAGCGGACTTTGTATCACGTAGATGCGGTCCATGATACAAGGCAACCGGAACTTCGAGTGGAAAGGTTGGTGAAAGACGGGCCAATAACTTTCAAGTGAGCGGACTGTAAGCCCGGTGGTCGGAAGCAGTCCAACCTTTAATAAATTTGAAGAAGAATGCTTATGATGATGATGAGAAATGTGACGGGACACATGATACCACCATTCACTTACTCTGATTTGTATTGACACTGGCCCAAGCATATCTACACTGACACAGGGACTCTTATATTGATAAAAACTGTTTTTCGTTAACTCCTGCTGTTATTTTCTACCAAACATATATTGTTCTAGAATTGCTAGTTAGAGGATTGGGTACAGTTATTGCTGGGCGTTTTCGCTCACAGTGTTGCACTGGCGTAACCTGGCATAATACCATGATGTTGCTTGGCGACTCTAACGTATTATGCCAGACTATAGAGATGAACATGAGGAATTCTATAGCTTGGGAGCATATGGAGCTGGATAGGACACCGCAGGGGCTGACGGCTATGCAAGGAATTAGAAGAAACCCTAGTTGATCCTGTTTTCAATAAATACATTTGGAAAGGAGAATTATGTAATTTCCGAGGTGGAAACTTGTTGTAAGACTTATTTGTTATTTTATAATAAATATAACGTTCCCAAAAATCAGGGGCGTTACAAAATCAACGATCTCGATGATCATGTTTGTGTCGCGGTCGTATGGCTAACACTAGATCGGATATAAAAATATCTTTTTCCTAGTGAGTTTGCATCTCGATGAAGGAAATTTCTAAACCTGATCGATCCAAAAATTTACGTTAATGATATAATTACTAAGTATAACGAAATCAACTATCTCGATCATCATGATTTTGTCACGGTCGTGTGGCTAACACTTGATCGGACGTAAAAATATTATTTCCTAATAAATTTGTGTCTCGATGAAGGAGATTTTTGAACCTGATCGAGCTAAAAATTTATTTTAATTCTTTTATCACAATGAAATCAACGATTTGGATCGTCATGATTGTGTAGCGGTCATATGACTACTATACATTTAACTACAGCACAACACTAAGTTTACTATCAAGTAAGTTGAATATATAGATTCTAAAGGTCATTACCGAGTATATTTTTATAATGGTCAATCTGAACCGTTAAAATTTCACATTTTATTTATCCCATCATTTTCACTAAAATTGAAAACCATCGGATGCTAATAACCACATGATCGGAAGGACACAAATGCGCCAGTACACATTTAAGTCTTAGAGTGCACTACTTGAGCCCACGTAAGTTTTTTTTTTTGCTATCGGAATAGTCCATCTTTCATACATTATATGGGTATATTATTTTATAGTAGAATGAAGTTAATTGATTATTGTTAAACATTTGATCGGACGGGAAAAATGATTTTATTAATGAATTTGTATCCCGGTGAAGAGGCTTTTTAAACTCGATTGAGCAAAAAATTAACGTGACTATTTTCATCAACAAACACAATAACATTAACGGGATCGATAGTTCAAATAAATGGATTATTGCGGTCCGTTACATTATACTCAAGTATTCAATATATTAGTGGTAATAGAATACCAATAGCATACATGACAAAAATAATTCCCGCAAAAAGAGAAATCGTTTAGCGAGGAATAAGTTTCGTCCTCAAATCCCGAAAATTTCCAATTAATAAATGGCGCGTCTGGGAAAAGAAGAGTGGCGGGAATGGGAAAAGGGCAAAGGGAAAAGACAAAAAGGCATCGTAAAACAACACCGTTTAATTATCTCTATCTCTTCCTGTACTCTTTATTCGATTCAATACCCACTCTGAGCACTCTCTCTCTGTGGTATGTCTCTCTCTGATAAGCTACAGAGAACGTTAACAAAAGCTTCGATGATTCCACTGTAAGCTCGCAGCACAAAGCCGCAAATTGGTTCTACTTATCTACCTAATCGCTTGAGTCTACATATCTTCCTAATTGCTTGAGTCAAACCAGTTCTCTAAGGCTGTAAGTTTTGTCTCTCTCTTCCAATCTTCCTCCAAAGATTCTTAATACCAATTGATTTGTTGTGATTTTTTGGGGCAAAGATCATGTATACTTGTATTTATATGTATTTACATATATCCGTCGGCATATAGTGCTTCTATGTTCGTAAATTTTAGGGCAAAGTTCGTAGTGCCATCGTTTCTTCTATTTTCCATATGTAACTTGATTTGGCGTAGCAGTTGATATGATAACCTGAATAGTACCTGAAGTGGTTCTCTTTTTAAGCGTGAGTTTTGAATCCATTTTTTTTAAGGAAGAAGTCATTTTTTTTAGGGGTGTTAAGGATTTATGCTTGGAATAGAAGTGCAAATGGTGTAGCAGTGCTTCTATGTTCGGAAATAGATTGTTTTGATTATTTACTCTATAGATTAGCTGGTCCCCAAAATTTCATAGACTATTTTATTAAAGTTTGAATTATGAATTTTTTAGTCCAACAAAGTATGGCAGACCAAACTTAAGGTAAGAAAAGATATGGCACTATTCCACTTTTACACGTTTAACTTCGTACAATAGAAATGAGCCGAGTCTAATTGATCCTAACTAATTTATGCCATGGAGGCTGTAAGATCATAAAGAAGTGTTTTCTTCTTGCTATTCTTTGGTTCTTTTTCCCATCTTGTCAAGTGCTCAAACAAGTGTCTTTGTAAAGATGCTTAAAGTGGCTTAGTTGTATTTTAACGCCCCTTCGATTCGAGCTGAGTCTCAGCTATTTTTGTTAAACTCAGTTCTGTGCAACAATGAGCTACTGAGGCTTATTTTACTCCACACACATAGAGAGCTAATTTGTTAACAAGATGACTGGAAAAAAAGAAGTGGAAAGTAAAACTGTTCTCTACAATGAGAATCAGAAAAGTTGTGGCAAAGTGAGAAATGTGGTTCAAGCCATTTGGCTTACCAGATTTTGCATTGCATATAGTATTTGAGTCATGACAGGCCGGTTGTAACTGTCAAATAATTCATGGAGGCGGAATCAAATCGGCCAGTACCTCAAAGTTATACAAATGTTGTTATTTCTTGAGAAAAAGAAGGTCCGACCCATAAAGCTTGTCTTCATAAGGTTCTCGCATGTGTCTGAGACTCAAGGCAGCCTTTGTTTCTATTGATTCTCTTCTCTGGGTCTTGGTTGTTAATTATTAGAAGACATGTCCCTAGGTTATGTGCTATATGGACTATGACGGGGACCAATCTAGTGATTGCGAAGATTGTTGAGGAGCCAAAATTATATACTAGGTCAATATCTTGTTGCTTCAAGTACATTAGTAATGTTAGTGATTTGTAATTACAGAAATTTTGAAATCGATAACGTTTTCTTTCTCTTGTCAGTTGATGGAAAATGATATCCTAGCTCATCACATGGTTGGACAGCTAAGAACTTGGCTGCCAATGAGTTTATTTCCTGATATTCTCTACAATGATTATGTTGCCTTGATATGACAGGGTGAAGATGAAGAATTAAAGATCAATTGGAGACGTGTAGCAACCACAAGCTTGTTTGGATACTAGGTCAATATCTTGTTGCTTCAAGTATGTTAGTAATGATACTGATTTGTAATTCAAGAAATTTTGAAATCGATAACGTTTTCTTTCTCTTGTCAGTTGATGGAAAATGATATCCTAGCTCATCACATGGTTGGACAGCTAAGAACTTGGCTGCCAATGAGTTTATTTCCATATATTCTCTACAATGATTATGTTGCCTTGATATGACAAGGTGAAGATGAAGAATTAAAGATCAATTGGAGACGTGTAGCAACCACAAGCTTGTTTGGATTTGGATTTGTTGGACCAGTTGGCCATTTCTGGTTAGTAATTCTCATTTTTGCTCAGGTGATTTACATGCGGAGCATGAACTTTAATTCTGTGGACAACCCCCTTCAATAGGCAAACCACACGTTAACATGTAGACTGAATGTGAACAGAATTAGTAACAACATGGTATATTGAGAACAGCCATGCAACTCAATACAAAGACTTCACATGTAACTCAACCGAAAGGTAACATGTAATCTGGGGCTAATTCTTTTTTTGAGACATCGTTTTTTTAGACCATTTTTCAGGATTTGTATTTTTAGTTTTGATATTTTTATTTTTCAATTTTGTCATATGAATGTGTGTTATACAAAGCACATAAAATGAACAAACAATATCAGTCCATTTTCTTGAAATAATGACAGGAAAACAATACATCTCTAAAGCATATAGTGAAACCGAAGTAAAGGGATATAACAGCAATATGGACCTATGAGGCAAAGCCAGAATCATCTTGTGAATGAAATTCTTTCAGCTAGCTCTATCAGTCCCTTCTATTGATTTCAGAAGCCAATATATGTGCCCCTGTATACCTAGGAGATGCAGGCTATCCCTATTACCTGTCCATGTACGTGATCCACAGGAATATCAAAATAACCCATGGACCGCCCAGAATGTAGATCACAAGTAGTGATCGTGTCATTGTTTCTGCAATTTAAAGTTTAGAAAATAAATTCGCTGACAGGTTATTTAGCTACTAGGAAAATAATTCACCATGTTCTAGGAAAACTAACTTTAGTGATGTTACAGTATTACCTATCCGAACAACTTTGGCTTCTGAAGTACTTGCAAGGCTATTGTAAATTACGAGCTTGACTATGCTTATGTATGTGTTACACTTATGCAGATTGCTCAACAAACGATAGAGATCATTTGGAGGATGAAGATGCAATAGAGTACTAAATGGGAGACCAATGTTGATTTGAGTTGAAAGCCGCTTTTTGCCTTTCGTGTTTTTGGGACTTCTAGATGAAAGGAGAAGGATATTGGAAGGACGTCTTTAGTTTTACATGGAAGATGGAGGACGTTAGATTTGGTACTCAATACTAGTACATAATTTAGTCTATTGTTGTGGTTTTTGTATGGATACTTGATACCTGGTATTATATTCTCGGGATTGATGTAACGCCCCAAATTTCATATGCAAAAATAGTTACATAACCCACGTGGAGGTCAACACCATCCATGGTCAAAGTCAAAGTATATGTCCAAGGTCAACAATAGTCAAAGCCTAAAGCACCCAAATCAAATACATAAGCCGAATAGTCTTCGCAAGTTTCTAGTAAAAATACATGAATTACAAGTTAAACGTTC